>JAODAL010033376.1:0-45641 GCA_025379985.1 Phyllomedusa bahiana
CAAGGTGTCAATGCGGGTATGCGCCAAAGTCAAAAAACACTATTGAAATTTATTCCGATAAACAAGGTATTTTTGGCACCCACAACCTGTGCTACAAAAAAAATTTGCGGGATTCAAATTTTAACTGCCAGGTGGATATATCAACAAAGGTGGAGGGCAAAACAAAAATTTAACACCGTCTGAAAGTATACTATAATTAAAAGGGGTTTTTTCGCCACCAAAGAGACCTGCATTACTAGAAAAATTGACCCAAAATAAATTTTTCGGGCGGCCCAAATATCCGGGAAATATTTCAAAAAAAAAACTTTAATAAAAAAAAAGCATTGCATGAAAAGTCACCAAAGGGGCCCCCACATGTATGAATCACCCGGGTGGGGGCGCACCTTTCCCCTTTTTTCCGGGAACGCGCCTGTTTTATGTCGGGGCCGGGGCGCGCTCATACAACATGAAAAAGTCCCCCACGCCCACCTTTTTTAGGCGCAGTGGGGGCCAGGGCGCAGGGGGGCCTCTGCGCCTAGGGTTTGGCCCCGGGAGGTAGTGCGTTAATACATGGGGGGGGGGGGAAAAGTCCACCGCGCCCCCCGGGTTGTGGGGCCAGTGCGGGGACCGAGGCGCAGTGGGGCCGCGCCAATTTCACCCCGGAGGTAGCGCACTCATACATGGGGGGAAAAAGTTCCCTGCCCTCGCCAGTGGTTGGGGCACTTCGGGACAGGGGCGCAGTCGGGCTTGGGGGCGCCGTGCGGGGTTTCCCGAAAAACAGTTGGGATGCGAGACAGGCTGGAACAGCGGAAATCACCCAGATGTCGTTGCGGAGTATAATCAAAAATCGCCTTTATAAAGGCGCAACTTTCCGGGAAAAGAGCTGAAACCTAAAAATAAAAAATACATAAAAAAAAAACACTTTCCAATATCCTAATTCAAGAATTAGGAATTAGAAATTGCCGGGAAATACATAATTAAAAATCAAAAGTTTTTCCTGATTGGCGGCATAAACCCGGCCAAACAGAAAGGAGCACAGTGAACCATTTTAAAAATTGGGGGGAATTTAGACCAAACAAATCCACGGGGGGATAGTTCAAAAAAAACAGTAAAAAGCTGAAAAGAGCTGATTTTTAAGCTACCGGGGCTTGCTAGGTCAGCCAATCAGAATAGGGGGCGACAGAGACCCATTAAAACCTAGGGGAACTATTGACCAACAGAAAAAGCGACAAAGACCCTTTTTAGTTATGGGAATTTTTAACCAACAGAATCCACGGCGGGATAATTCAAAAAAAGTAAAAAACAGAAAAACTGTTGGCTGAGCTAGCGGGGGGGTTGGCTAACCCAGCCAATCAAGCGCCGGGTCTTTTTCCCCCTTTTAGCTATGGAGAAAGGGGGCAATGCAATCTCGGGGGCTCAGCCCGGCGGCATGAAGTATTAATAAAAAAATTATTTTAAATTTAAATTAAAACAATAAAAAAAACCGAACCCTTCATTACAAATAAAGCATTAAAAACCCGAAAAACGCGTTTTTCGCCGGAACCGCCACATAGGGAAATTGCAAAAGGAGAATCGCCGGAAATACAGTAATTCAAATTTTTTTAAACTAATCCATTGGGCTTTTTGAACCACCAATCAGAAAGGGGCGACAAAGACCCATTATATCCAAGGAGAAGTTTGGGCCAATCAAATAGGAGCGACTTTTTCCCCTTCTAACCTATGAAGGAAATTAAAACCCAACAGAATAGAGCGGCAAAGCCCATTATACCTATGGAGAATTTTTCACCAATCAAAAACAAAGACGGGACAGTTCAAAATACATAAAAAGACGAAAAAGCGATTGGCTGAGCAGCGGGGGCTTGCATCCCCGCCAATCAGAGCGCGAGCTACTTCTCCCCCCATTTTTACTTGGGAAAAGGGGGCACTGAAATCCGGCACTCAAAACCCCGGCGGCATGAAGTAATTTGCATTCTCACTGGGCGGCATAACCAGCCAATCAAAAGGACGACAATGTCCCATTATAAACCCAGGAGGAGAAACCAACCAAATAGGAGCGACAAAATCCCATTAAAATTCCTATGGAAAAAAATTTACTAATCATATTCAAAGCGGGACAGTTCAAAATACAGTAAAAACAGAAAAGAGGATTGGTTGAGCTGGGGGGGTAAAAAAGAATAATAAATGGGGGAAACGAAAAAAAAGATATTAAATCAATAAAATCATGTTTATTTCTTTATTTTCATTAGCCAAGGTTCAATAGTATGGGTGCAACGAAAATAAAGAGATAAACATGATTTTATTGATTTAATTTTTTTTTTCGTTACCCCCATATTATCATTCGTTTTATATACACATCGGGACCACTTCTGTAGTGTTATAATTTGATTTAGGCCATGTACAGTTTTATTTCAGATTGCATTAGAAAACCCATAGGAGCGTCGCTTGCTCTCCCATTGGTCCAAATAACGGCGCCTCTTTTAACTTAGCCAATCACAGAGCGCGCTCAGAATTTCTTTTCCCCATAGAACTCTATGAGAAAGTAGCTCGCGCTCTGATTGGCTAAGCTGGACGAGCCCCCGCCACTTCAACCAATCAGCTTGTTTCTGAATATTTAATGTATTTTGAACAGTCCAACATTTGAATATGATTGGTCAATTTTTCTCCATAGGATATAATGGGACATTGTCGCTCCTATTCTGATTGGTCAATTCTCCTCCATAGGTTATAATGGGACATTGTCGCTCCTATTCTGATTGGCTGGCTTCTGCCGACCAATGAGAATAGCTTTACAAATTTGAATTACTGTCTTTCCCGGCAATTCTCTCTATTGCAATTCCCTATGTAGCGCCGGTCTCGGCGACAAACGCGTTGTTCGGGTTTTTAACTGCTTTATTTGTAAATAAGGGTTCTGCTCTTTATCTGATAATGTTTTACACTTAACAAAAATAATTTTTTGATTAATACTTCATGCCGCACGGCGCTGAGAGATGAGATTGCATTGCGCCCATCTCTCCATAGACTATAATGGGAGAAGTAGCTCGCGCTCTGAATGGCTGGGATCGCCAAGCCCCCGCTAGCTCAGCCAATCAGCTCTTTTCTGTCTTTTTACTGTATTTTGAATTATCCCGCCGTGGATTCTGATTATCAATCCTTCCCCATAGGTTTTAAATGGTTCACTGTCGCTCCTATTCTGATTGGCTGGTTAATGCCGACCAATGAGAATAGGTTTCCAGAATTTAATAAACTGTATTTCCCGGCAATTTCCAATATCATCATTCTTGATATTGCGCCGTTCTAGAGTTTTGGAAAGTGATTTTTTTTTAAGTATGTTTTTTTTTTTCGGAATCAGACTCCTGCTGCACGGAGCGGAGCGCCGAGATTTCTGTCGCAATCTTCTATCTGCTTCCTCGCATGTTCAGATCCTGCTTCATTTCACCTCTGTCGGAGGATTTAGACCAAAATAAACCCGGTCTGCCTGTCGGAGCTGCCGAGCGCTGCACTGCGCCTCGCTTTGCCGACTCGCCATCGTACATGCCTCGGGGTTTTCGAGCGCGCCGCGTCCCGCCCGGAACGCCTACCCCGCGCCCACACCACGCCCACTACCCGCCCCTTCATGCGGGGCGCAGCTGAAAGTGGCGAACACTGCGCCTAACACTGAATCCCCGCGTCCGACAGCGGGATTCGGGCTGGGAGGCGCAGTATACGCCAAAAAACAGGCGTAAAGCCCGATCATACATGTCGCCCTAAGTCTTGGTGAACTTTATCCAGTATTCTTTATAGAGCTTGTCTGTGTTCGCCCGCGGGCCCCCCCCCCTTTGCTCCGCCCCTGTGACTTTACAGCGGTAGATGCTCCTTTAAAATTCTCTACCTAACTACATAAAATCTTCCAATCTCTAATCTAACTAAGTTGTAAGGATCACAGCTAACAGTAGAGCTTTCTCTGTGAAGAAAAGAATAATTTCGCTGAGCTGGTTGGACACAGGCAGAGCGCACGTCCTACTGCTATGAGACGCTGAGAGACACTGAGGCTGAACAGGAAGGGCTGTGTCACGGGTGCCCCCGCTCCTCGGCCCGCGGGCCGTGGGCGCATCCGTGTCTGACCCTCCGGGTGCGTGCCGGGCCCGGGGCGCGACGCTGTCCGCAGGACGAGCGGCGGTCCCGCAGCGCACAGGGACTCACCTGACCTCGTTCCTGTCCCGTCCGCGCCCTCTGCCGGCCGAGGCGCGCGTGCCCGTCCTCTAAGGCGCGCGCGCTCGTGCCCGAAGGTTTAAAGGGCCAGCGTCCCTTTAATTGGCTAATTGCCAGACGCCTCCTCTATTTAAGGTTACGCTCACTGTCACTCTGTGCTGGATCTATGTTGCCTCGTGCCTTAGCTAAAGCGTTCCCTTAGTAAAATTCTCGCCTTACCGTGTACCAGACCTCTTGCTACGTTTCTCGACTCCGAACCTCTGCCGCCAGCCCTGACCTTCCTGCCTGTCCACGACCACGAACCTTTGCCGCCTGCCCTGACCTCCTGCCTGCCTACGACTACGATTCTCGGACTACGACTCTGTACAAACGTGCACCTGGGCTGCCACCGCAGGCACGTCACGTCAGGGGGGACGACCTGGTAGCCCACGCCGAAAGCAATTTCCATCCCGCTTTGGGGCGGGCTCTGGTGAAAACCGGGAGCAACTTAGATTCCGTTCCTGGCGTGGCTTAAACTACCATCGCTTGCGGTGGACCAGCGGATCCACTACCCAGCTGTTACAGTTAGATCCAGCCTGGATCCCGCCAAGGTGCCCCTCCCAAAGCGTCGCAGATCTCACGTCCATTGTCGCCCAACAGTCGCAACGATATTGCAACAAGCTCAGCAACTGGGACAGCTGTCCCGCCTTGATATGCCAACTCCTGGGGGCCCCAGCAGCAGCAACCTGTCTTGCGCGGGTCTTCTTCTATCCCGGCCGTCTCACTGGCAACCGTGGGTCCGAAAGCTTCGCCTTCCACTGCCTTCCAAGTTTGATGGGGACTCGAAGCTCTGTAGAGGTTTCGTCACGCAGTGCTCCATGCACGGGGAGTTGATGGCCGACCAGTTTCCCACTGAAAGGTCAAAGGTGGCGTTCGTAGTGAGTCTGCTTTCCGTAAAGGCCCTAGCCTGGGACCGGAACGACGCTGGGGAACCGCAGATCTACAGGCTTCCTCACGAATTCCGCAGCGTTTTCGAGTACCCTGCTCGAGATCTTCCGCGGAGACGGCGCTGCTAAATCTACGCCAAGGGGGACTCCTCTGTAGGGGATTATGCAGTTCAATTCCGCACTCTACCCCCCGAGCTGACCTGGAATGACGCCGCTCTCGGGTGCTACATTTAAGAAGGGTCTGTAAAGCAGAGTAAAGACGCTCTCGCAGCCAGAGATCTCCCACCGTCATTGAGTCAGCTCATCCATCTAGCCACTCGCATAGACGTTCGTTTTGCGGAGAGACAGCAGGAGCTCCGTCAGGAGCGGGACTTGGCACAACTCCGACGTTTATCTCGTTTGGCTCCAGTATTTCAGAGATCTATGCTGCCTCCTCCAGAGTCATCCACTGAAGAACTCGGGCTCATTTGTCGGAGTCGGAGCTGTCCCGTCGCAGGCTGGAGAACCTCTGCCTCTACTGCGCCAGTCCGGACCATTTTCGCAGGAGTTGTCCGCAGCGTCCTCAGCGGCCGAGAAACGCTCGCACCTAGGGGCTGTAGGAGAGGCATCCCTAGGTGTCAGCACTCCTCTCCACGACGGGTTTTGCCAGTGGAGGTAACCACGGAAGGGGGTCTATCTCTAGGGCCCCCCTGCCTTCCTGGACTCGGGTTCCCCCGGAATTTTTATTCATGCCACTCTGGTGTCACGCTACCGATTGCCGGTGACCCGTCTGGAAAAGCCGTTGCTTATCTCTTTGTCAGTGGGAGCTCCTCAGCGACCTCCATTCGGTTTATCACCAGGCCAGTGACCCTCCGTGTCGGGGTCCTGCACACAGAGAAGATCTCCTTCCACGTTCTGCCTCGTGCTTCTTCGGCGATCCTGTTGGGGCTACCCTGGTTGCAACACCACGCCCCTACGCTTGACTGGAAGACAGGCGAAGTCCTTCGTTGGGGTTCGGAGTGCCAGGAACTTTGTTTGGTGGAACCACGCCCGGTGTCCATCGCTCCTCCCCAGTCGTCCGTCAGGCTTCTACAGGGTCTGCCAGCGGCGTACCAGGATTTCGGAGATGTGTTCTCGGAGAAACAGGCTGAGAAGTTACTCCTCATCGGCCGTATGACTGTCCCAATAGACCTCTTCCCGGGACCAGCCCTCCAGGGGTAGGGTCTATCCTCTCTCCGTGCCCGAGACCCAGGCCATGTCGGCCTACATACAGGAGAATTTGTCAAAAGGATTCATACGCAAATCCTCCTCGCCTGCCGGAGCCGGCTTCTTCTTCGTCCAGAAAAAAGACGGTTCGCTTCGCCCGTGCATTGATACAGAGGGCTAACAAGATCACGGTAAAGAATCGCTAACCCTCTACCCCTGATATCTGAGCTCTTCGACCGCCTCCGTGGACCCAGGGGTCTTCACCAATTAGATCAAACGTGGAGCCTACAACCTCATCAGAATTCGTGAGGGATGAGGGGGAAAAAACGGCATTCAACACTGGGGACGGGCATTTCGAATATCTCGTGATGCCTTTTGGGCTGTGCAACGCCCCGGCCGTTTTTCCGGGTTTGTCAATGACGTTTTTCGGGACTTGCTGTACACCTGCGTCATGTATACCTGGACGATATTTTGATTTTTTCTCCTGATCTACAGACCCACCACAGACAAGTACGCCAGGTCCTACGACGCCTGCGGGACAACCGACTGTATGCCAAGTTGGAAAGTGCTGCTTCAACCAGGCCACTTTCCTTTTTTTGGGTACATAGTCTCTGATCGTGGTCTTCAGATGGATCCTGCGAAACTCTTGCGATCCAGCAGTGCCGCGACCTGTCGGTCACCGGGCGATTCAACATTTTTAGGATTCGCCAACTACTACCGGCAGTTTATTCCCACTTTTCTACGTTGGTGGCTCCCATCGTGGCTCTCACCAGGAAGAACGCCAATCCTAAATGTTGGGGGCCCCCTCTGCCGAAGAAGCGTTCTTTCCCGACTAAAGTCTGTGTTTCCTCTGCACCTATTTTGGTCCGTCCGGATCCAGAGAGACCTTCAGCCTTGAGGTAGATGCCTCATCCGTGGGAGCGGGGCGGTCCTGACCCAGAAGGGCCCTAAAGGCCCAAAACGCACATGTGTTTTTTTTTCAAAGACCTTCTCTTCGGCAGAACGAAATTATGCCTTTGGAGATCGGGAGCTGTTGGCCCTAAAACTAGCCCTAGAGGAGTGGCGGCATCTCTTGGAGGGAGCTCGACATCCGTTTTGACGTCTTTACAGATCACAAGAACATGCAATACCTGCAGACAGCTCAGCGGCTAAATCCTCGCCAGGCCTGGTGGTCTCTTTTTTTCTCTCGTTTTGATTTTAAGATACACTTCCGTCCGGCTGAGAAAAATGTCAAGGCAGATGCTCTCTCCCGTGCCTCTGACATTACCGGAGAGGAACCAGTATATCAGAACATCATTGCTCCTTGAACGGCTGGTCCACATGGCTCCTGTGGATCTCCGTAGCGTCCCTCCGGGCAGAACCTATGTGCGCCCCGCACTCAGGAAGAGAATTCTGGTTGGGGACAAGCTCTCTTCTGGCCGGTCATCCCGGGTACGAAAATTTTATGCCCTCATCTCGCGACACTACTGGTGGCCAACTCTGCTCCAAGATGTCAAGGACTTTGTTCTTTCCTGTACCCTTGTGCCCGAAACAAGGTTCCACGCCCTAGGCCCACAAAGTCTTTCCCAGTCCCTCTGCCTGTTCCGGAAGCTCCATGGACACACATAGGCATGGACTTCAAAAACGGACCTTCCCCCTTCCTCGGGGAACTCCGTCATCTGGGTGGTCACTGACCGATTTTCAAAAATGTCCCACTTTGTGCCGCTGCCTGGTCTTCCTTCAGCCCTCAATTAGCGGGCTATTTTTTCCAGCACATTTTTCACCTGCATGGTTTACCATCCCACATAGTCTCCGATCGTGGCGTCCAATTTGTCTCTAATTTCTGGCGTGCCCTGTGTTCCCGGTTGCAAATCAAGCTGGATTTTTCCTCCGCATATCATCCTCAGACAAACGGGCAGGTGGAGAGGGTAAACCAGATCGTGGGGGAGTATCTACGACACTTCGTGGCCGGATGTCAGGACAACTGGTCCGAAAATTGCTTTCTTGGGCCCAGTTCTGTATAATCACTGGGACCCGACCCCCAATGGGCCCCCCCTCTCCATTTTTTGTGGTCTACGGGCGTCATCCGCGCCCTCCCTCCCCTTGGCTTCTGCCTCCGAGGTCCCCGCCCTGGAAACCAGGTTCAAGATATCAGTGTCATCTGGCGAGAGACCCGACAAGCCTTACCCAGGCTTCAGCCCGCATGAAGACGCAAGCTGACAAGAGGAGAAGACCTTTCCCCCAAAATTCCTCCCAGGGATAAAGTTTTTGGCTCTCTTCTAGATACATACGATCAAGATTCCCAGCTTTAAACGGGTCCACGGTTTCTGGGACCTTTCAGAGTACTGCGACAACTGAACCCGGGTGTCCTATAAACTCTGCCTGCCTCCGTCTCTCCGGGGTTCCTAACGCATTTCATGTCTCCCTCCTAAAGCTGTTGGTCCTGAAAACCGGTTTCTCCCCGAGGAGCGGTGCTCCGTCTCCGGTGTTAGAATCCCCTGATGTCTTTGAAGTGAAGACTTTAGATTGAAGTCCATCAGGGTAAGCCTATTTTTTTTGTAGAATTGGAGGGCTTCGGCCCCGAAGAGAGTCCTGGGAATGGAGTCCGATATCCTGAACCGGGGACCGAATCCTCCGATTCCTGCGGCCTAAAGAAGAGGGGGAGACCTAAGGGGGGGTTACTGTCACGGGTGCCCCCGCTCCTCGGCCCACGGGCCGCGGGCGCACCCGTGTCTGCCCCTCCGGATGTGTGCCGGGCCCGGGGCGCGACGCTGTCCGCAGGACGAGGGGCGGTCCCGCAGCGCACAGGGACTCGCCTGACCTCGTTCCTGTCCCGTCCGCGCCCTCTGCCGGCCGAGGCGCGTGTGCCCATCCTCTAAGGCACGCGCGCGCTCGTTCCCGAAGATTTAAAGGGCCTCTATTTAAGGTTACGCTCACTGTCACTCTGTGCTGGATCTATGTTGCCTCGTGCCTTAGCTTAAGCGTTCCCTAAGTATATTCTCGCCTTACCGTGTACCAGACCTCTTGCTACGTTTCTCGACTCCGAACCTCTGCCGCCAGCCCTGACCTTCCTGCCTGTCCACGACCATGAACCTTTGCCGCCTGCCCTGACCTCCTGCCTGCCTACGACTACGATTCTCGGACTACGACTTTGTACTACGCTGCACCTCGGCTGCCACCGCAGGCAAGTCACGTCAGGGGGGGGATGACCTGGTAGCCTCACGTCCCCAGCAAGTCCCTCCCGCTTTGCGGGGGCTCTGGTGAAAACCGGGGGCTATTTAGATTCCGTTCCCTGGCATGGCTTAACTACCATCGCTTGCGGTGGACCAGCGGATCCACTACCCAGCCGTTACAGGCTGTTGTATGTAAAACGAGGTCATGTGATTTTTCCAGCCAATCGCAACCATACACATCCCAGTCATGAGGTCGCACACACATCTCACCCTGCTCTATTCAGTAAGCTGATTCGCTGGCCGCCAAAATGACAGGAAGCGCAGAAAATGGCACGCTCTTAATAGATGATGCACATATTTTAACCTAAATTATCGCATGATCTAAAAATTTAGATCAACATAAAAACTGTGCCGATGACAACTTTGTCGATAATAATCGCTCAACACTACTGGGCAGTCAAACTGGATGTGTGGCCGCAACTTGCCGGGGGTGCAGTGGAGAAGCTGTCCGGCCCGGCCAGTAGTGTGGCATCAGAGCGGGTGTTCAGTGCGGCGGGGGCTATCGTTACCCCAAGGAGAACCCGCTTGTCCACTGGAAATGTGGAACGACTGACCTTTGTCAAGATGAATCAGGCGTGGATCGGCCAGGATTTCCACACATCAATGCCTTAGGCGTCAGACTACATCAGCCATGATGCCTCACCCAAACTGTGAGAAATGAGTCTGGGTTCAAACTACCTGCCTCAGCCACTATTCTGATGCCGCCACCCGCCTGATGCCACACATCTGCTGACAGTTTCTCCATCTGCCACCAACCATCTTTACCAGGGACTGGTATTGCCACCCACTTCCACACTGTCATTGTGCCACTTTATGACCTCATGCTGCTGCCGCCGTCACCTCCATTCTCTGTCATTGTGCCACTCTGTGGCCTACTCCAGTTTTTGCCACCTCCAGAATGTCATTGTGCCACTGTCTGACCTTATGCTGCTGCTATGGCTGCCGTGACCTAAACACTGTGTCATTGTCCCACTCTGTGGCCTACTCCTGTTTTTGCCACCTCCATAATGTGATTGTGCCACTGTCTGACCTCATGCTGCTGCTGTGGCTGCTGCCGTGACCTACACACTGTGTCATTGTCCCACTCTGTGGCCTATTCCTGTTTTTGCCACCTCCAGAATGTCACTATGCCACTGTCTGACCTCATGCTGCTGCTGTGGTTGCTGCCGTGGTCCCCACACTGTGTCATTGTGCCACTCTGTGGCCTACTCCTATTTTTGCCACCTCCAGAATGTCATTGTGCCACTGTCTGACCTCATGCTGCTGCTGTGGCTGCTGCCGTGACCTACACACTGTCATTGTGCCACTGTCTGACCTCATGCTGCTGCTGTGGCTGCTGCCGTGACCTACACACTGTCATTGTGCCACTGTCTGACCTCATGCTGCTGCTGTGGCTGATGCCATGACCTACACACTCTGTCATTGTGCCACTGTCTGACCTCATGCTGCTGCTGTGGCTGCTGCCGTGACCTACACACTGTGTCATTGTCCCACTCTGTGGCCTATTCCTGTTTTTGCCACCTCCAGAATGTCATTGTGCCACTGTCTGACCTCATGCTGCTGCTGTGGCTGCTGCCGTGACCTACACACTGTATCATTGTGCCACTGTCTGACCTCATGCTGCTGCTGTGGCTGCTGCCGTGACCTACACACTGTCATTGTGCCACTGTCTGACCTCATGCTGCTGCTGTGGCTGATGCCGTGACCTACACTCTCTGTCATTGTGCCACTGTCTGACCTCATGCTGCTGCTGTGGCTGCTGCCGTGACCTACAAACTGTGTCATTGTGCCACTCTGTGGCCTACTCCTGTTTTTGCCACCTTCAGAATGTCATTGTGCCACTGTCTGACCTCATGCTGCTGTGGCTGCCGCCGTCACCTCCACACTCTGTCACTGATGTTGCCACCTGAGCCCTCAGCTTGTTTTTTTCCTGCTGTCGCTGCCATGACTTTACAAGGCTACATTCCCCCTTCAGTTTTTTGGTCAGTTTTGCCCTCTTAAGTGCCCAGGGAATTTTAGAGTGAAGCGATTCTAAGAGCGGCGGCAGTCACCTGCGTGTCATACTAAAACACAATATTGTATGAAGACCAAACCAAGCTCCCTCTGCATATTTAAGCATGGCACAACGTTCTACAGCACCCTGCAGGCTCTGTGCAGCCTGGAAATAGTTTAACTGTTTAACTGTTTAACGTGATTCGTCCCGAAGTAATTCGGAACGAAGTTATTTTTTGCCGAGAAATTCGGCGAAGTGAACGAACCGAATTTCGGGAAATTCGCCCATCTCTAGCCCTAACCTATCTTTTGGAGCAAAAATAATATAAGATCCTGTGTTATTTTCGGAAAAGCACAGTACAAATGTGAGGAATTCTCTGAATCATATACATATATATTTCATATAAATATAATAAATAAATACATATCTATACAAACATATATAAATATTCATTCCACCTTCTTACTAGGTTAAATTTGTTAGGTGAAGTAAAATGAGAGACACAAAAGTGAGTGTATAAAAAAAGGTATATCAAATAGCATGTGAAATAGATTTTATAGTTATTATTAAATGATGTGGATATTGGGATTTACAGGAACAAAAAGAAAGAGACAACAAGTGTTATATAAATACTACGACAACTAATAACAATGACAGTTACAAATCATATAACAACATACAATGTTATATCGCCATCCAAGGCCTTCACACACTAAGATCTTGTGCAGTGCTCTCCATGTGGGCAAAATCCTGCCAAAGTTCAGGCTTGCCCCAGTTTGCTGGCTTCCTCCCAAGAGAGCTTCCAACAGCTTGCCTGTGTCTTTTATACCCCATCTCAAAGACCATACCTGCCTCCATCCACCATGAGGCTTTCAGACCTCAGTCTGCACCTTCATGATGCAGCCCCCTTTCATCTAGAAAGCTGGGGCTTATCAGTCAGGTTTTACAATGTTATCCTGAGCCCTACTGTTTTACCTTAAATTAGCAACTGAATGATATCAGGTGCATTCCAAAAAAAAACAAAAAAACAGTTCACCTGACACCATCCTTAAACGTGACACAAAAGTATACCACAAATATACCACATTATAAGTATCTAACTGTACAAAGGTCTGTATTTCGCACTCAAACATGCCATTTGCCTTCCCTGGGCAGATAGAATCTTCCAGTAAGACAAAATGATATGTCACATAGCTAGAAATGTCTGACATTATTTGAAAGAGCATGACCAAGTTATCCAAATTTTACCCAGCCCCCCTAATTCTCCAGACTTGAACCCGATTGAGCATTTTCCTTCAATTGTTACTGTACATGCAAGTTATGTAGCTCTTTTCTGTTTTTGCTGATAGACAGTTACTTTACTGCCACCATTTTTATAACGTTTGATAACAGTTTAGCTACAGTGTTACTCACCCACTTAATTTCTGATAGGAATATCTAGTAGTATATACAGATTGGTCCAGAAGTATTTGGACAGTAACTCCATTTTCATAAATTAGCCTCTGCAAATGGCTTTGAAACAAATGTGTTATTACGTGATTGAAGTGTTAGGGCTTGTTCACACGGCGTTTTGGATCCTTTTTACGGATCCGTTTTTGGCAGTTGAAAAGCGCATCCGGACAGCGCATCTGCAAAACGCAGCAGTTGTAAATTTATATCCGTTTTCAATGCTTTTTCACTTGCGTTTTATGCATCCGCTCTCATCCTCTCTCTCTCTCTAAGTTAAAAGAGGCGCGGTTATTTGGACCAATGGGAGAGAGAGCGACGCTCTTATGGGTTTTCTAATGCAATCTGTAATAAAACTGTACATGGCCAAAATCAAATGATAAGACTACAGAAGTTGTCCCGATGTGTATATAAAATGAATAATAATATGGGGTAAAGAAAAAAAAATATTAATTCACTAAAATCATGTTTATTTCTTTATTTTCGTTAGCCAAGGATCAATAGTATTGGTGCAACGAAAATAAAGAAATACAAATGATTTTAGTGAATATTTTTTTTTCTTTACCACCATATTATTATTCATTTTATATACACATCGGGACAACTTCTGTAGTCTTATCATTTGATTTCGGCCATGTACAGTTTTATTTCAGATTGCATTAGAAAACCCATAGGAGCGTCGCTCGCTCTTCCATTGGTCCAAATAACGGCGCCTCTTTTAACTTAGCCAATCACAGAGCTCGCTCTGAAATTCTTTTCCCCATAGAACTCTATGAGAAAGTAGCTCTCGCTCTGATTGGCTAAGCTGGACGAGCCCCCGCCACTTCAACCAATCAGCTCTTTTCTGCCTTTTTACTGTATTTTGAACTGTCCCGCCTTTGAATATGATTGGTCAATATTTCTCCATAGGTTAGAATGGGTCCCTGTCGCTCCTATTCTGATTGGTCAATTCTCCTCAATAGGTTAGAATGGGCCACTGTCACTCCTATTCTGATTGGCTGGTTTATGCCGACCAATCAGAAGAGCTTAAGCAATTTGAATTACTGTATTTCCCTGCAATTCTCTCTATTGCACTTCCTTATGTAGCGCCGGTCTCGGCGACAAACGCATTGTTAGGGATTTAACTGCCAATCAGCTCTTTTCAGCATTTTTACTGTATTTTGAACTGTCCCGCCTTTGATTCTGATTGGTCAATATTTCTCCATAGGTTTTAATGGTTCACTGTCGCTCCTATTCTGATTGGCCGGTTTCTGCCGACCAATGAGAATAGCTTTCAGAATTTGAATTACTATATTTCCCGGCAATTTCCAATATCATAATTCTTGATATTGCGCCGTTCTAGATTTTTGGAAAGTGATTTTTTTTTAATGTATTTTTTTTTTTTAAGGTATGAGCTCTTTTCTGAGAATGTTTTCTGCCTTTATAAAGGCGATTTTTTAGGAATCCTACTCAATGCTGCACGGAGCTGAGCAGCGAGATTTCTGATACGATCTTCTATGTTTCCTCGCATGTTCCGTTCTTGCTTCACTTCACCGCCGGCGGAGCATTTAGACCAAAATCAACTAGGTCTGACTGTCGGAGCTGCCGAGCGCTGCAATGCGCCGCACTTTGCCAACCCGTGATCGTACATACCTCGGAGTTTTCAAGCGCGCCGCGTCCCGCCCCGGAACACCTACAGTGCGCCCACACCACGCCCATTGCCCGCCACTTCAAGCGGGGCACCACTGAAAGTGGCGAACGCTGCGCCTAACACCGCATCACTGCGTCCGACAGGGGGAATCGGGCCGGGAGGCGCAGGTTACGCCATAAAACAGGCGTAAAGCCCGATCATACATGTCGCCCTTAGTGGCTAATCACTTCTGGACCCAACTATAGGTATAACCCATTACAAGATCATACTATCATTCTTAGATCCATAAAAAAATCAAAAGACAAATAATTGTCTGCAAATAAGTTTTCTTAAAATTGTAAACTAAACTGTTTAGTTAATCTGAAAATGATACTGTTTACGCAATAACGTACACAGCAATATTGAGGCATTATACTTTGTATCTAGTAAAAAACTAATCTGTACTTAATAGCAGAGGAATGGAATTGAATCTAGTAGTTTAATACCACTATGCTTCCAAGATAAGTAATCAATCACTTGATCTTCTACATCAGTGCAATCTACTGAATATAATTCCCTCAGTACAGTCATTTGTTAACCTTTATTTGATCAAACAAACTTAATATTAACCTTAAAATAAATCAGTTTTCCTCAAAAAGTGAACTTCATAAGAGAATAACATAAAATATATTTTACCATTATCTTCACTTTTATTAAAACAAACAAATGAAACTGAGCCATATACACAATTACTCTTACTACATCTATGACTTTTGTGATTGAAAAGGGGTTCAGGTTTCTCAAGTTCAATCTGTGCTAGCTATATATCCTTTTTATTGATCTAGTGGAAAGCAAACAAAAAAAAACCCAGTGAAGCAATTTTCAAGTTTTTGCGGTGCTCAACATAAGGAAATTGAATCTTTAGTCCTTGAAGATTAAAATATGGTCTTTCTATCCCTGAATAAAGCTCCCTACAGACTCAGGCGTCTACAATCTCTGCACATTATTGACTTGCTATTCGCAAATCAGTAACAATTGCCAAGGGTAGTGCATGGGCTTTTGTGAACTTTTTTTTTAAAGGCTTATCTTTAAGTTATATAAATGCTGTTTAATTTAAGGTTGTATAAGTTTTATTTTGCTACATCTGGAGCATGGTTCCACAACAAGGCGATCTTGCTTAAATGGATCTACAGCAGAGGCATAACTAGAATTCATAACACATAACAAAATTAGATTGACTTTTGCCACCTTGTGATGGGAAACTGAACCTGCAACATAATCAGCTATAAATAAGGCTGTAAATGATAGCAAAATATATCAATCCACATATTACTAGTAGATGACAAAAAGTCATCAAGTTTGATATTCCCTACTAAGGCCGTGTTCACACGGCTTATTCCCGACGGATTTGTGAGCCGTATTGAGCTCACAAATCCGCCGTGAATAAGGGGCGGGACGGGGGCGGGGCCGGAGCGCGGCGGGGGCGCCGCTCCCGGCCCCATAGACAATGCATTTTTACGGCGCGTCCGCGCCGTAAATAATGTGCATGTCACTTTCTCCCCCCGCGGCGGATTTGCCGAGCGAGGAGGAGCGACGGATTCCACTGTTCTCTATGAAAGCAGTGGATTACCGTAATGACAGGGACGGATTAGCGCCGTACTGAAGTGCAAATCCGGCGCGGAGTACGGCGCCAATCCGTGCCCAAATAAGCCGTGTGAACGAGGCCTAAGGCCTGGCTCACATCTGTACTGAAGGTTTCATTCTGATCATCCATCACAGACTCTGTCAAACATAATGTAAGAAATAGCACAGCATGCTTTGCTATGTTTTCCATTAAACAGAGGGACACTAAAACAGAAACCCAATGGGGCGCCATCGGTGTCTGTAATGAAATGGATCCGGTGCCACTTTTGTGACAGAGGTTTTGATCAAAACTTCTAATGCAGATGTGAACCTGGCCTATAAGGGTATGTAAACACGGCTTATTTCGGCACGTTTAGTAGGCGTCACAATACGCCGTGTGTTTTGGAACCACACGCGTAATTCCTAAGCACGAGTGGGGGGACAACAATTGACATGTCAATTCTCCCCCCGCATGTACAATACAATCGTATTGTACGTGCGGGGAGATGACGCATAGTCCATAGGTCTCTATGAGAGCTATGAATTACCGTAATTGCAGTGCGCATTTCTCCACATATAAAACACAATACATGGGGAAATGCATACCAAAATACATGGCAAAATAAGTCATGTGAACATACCCTAACAGTACGCCTCGCAATTACATCGGGTCTTCGGGAGTCGAGCTGATCGTCGCATGCTCCTGTGATGCGGAGGGGCTGGCAGCCAGCCGGCCTTATAGACAAGCATAAACATGTCAATTATCTCCCCTGCGCGTACAATACGATTGTATTGTACGCCCGGGGAGAGGAGGCATAATCCATAGTTCTCTATGGGCACTGTGGATTACCATAATGATTGGGGTGCATTTCTCTCATATTAGAGCACAGTACGTTCGCAATACGTGGCAAAATGTGACCCAAAATAAGTCTTGTGAACATAGCCTTAATTATAATGTGTTTATGCTTTGGCTTTGTTTATGTTTTGTTAAATTGTTATATAACCTTGCTGTTTGTGAGTGTTTGAATTTTGTCATGTGATTTTCCCATGTGAATATTAATACAGGTGTCATGACTGTGCCTATTCAGGGCACAGCGGGGTCCTCGGTCCGTAAGGTAAGGCACCGGCTGCACTCTGGCCATGATTTTGTGACTGTGCTGTGAATGTTTCTTGCAGTGTCTGAACACCACCCTATCTGAGTATTAATTGATTTTTGCCACATCTGTCTTTTCTCTGCTGACTTCTTTCTGGGTAGCAGACAGTTAAGCCAGTGTGATTGACAGCTGCCTCTCTGTCCATGTTTTGTGTGGATGTCAGAGGGCCAGTCCAATCACACTCTAGACCCAGACTCTGACATCCTACTTATAGCTTGCTTGGGCCTTGGCTCTTTGCTTGTGATAGTCTTGCCTAGATTGGGTGTAAATTGTTCTATTGTCTATTTAGTTGCTTATATCTAGTGCTTTTCCTCTGACTCTCTTTTTTGCCTTAAAGGGGTTGTCTCATTACATCGATTCATCTCACCTCAGTGCTGTTTTCTTGGTTTCATTTTGAATTCAGGGGCATATTTACTGGCTTCTACTAGGCTGCAGTAGAAGCCAGGTCTGTAGCTATAGCGACCAGTGCTGGCAGCCTGTCAGGAGAGAGTAAACAGCTCTGTAGCTATAGCACCCTGAGAAGTTGATGCAGTGCATACAAGAGGGGATATCTAGGAATAGGTAGGACAATGTTAATGGACATATATTGCAAAGTGACTTGTTTTTGAAAGATCTTTAACATAAAAAGCAATCCTTGTAGTTAGACAACCCCTTTAACATTGGTACTGCTTTGCTCGCTCTGGCTTTTGACCTGTTACATCTGACTTCCTATTTTTTTTTTTTTTCAAGAATGCGTTAACGAGCTCTTCAGAGACCTCTTGTACTCTTGTGTTGTCATGTATCTGGACAACATCTTGGTCTTTTCAGATAATCTGGTATCTCATCGGGCTCATTTGTGCCAGGTTTTAAGATGCCTACAATGCAATCAGCTCTATGCCAAACTGGAGAGATGCATCTTCGAACAGTCCTCCCTGTCTCTCCTTGGTTACATTGTGTCAGACATGGGATTTCAGATGGATCCTGCCAAGTTGTCGCCTGTTTTGCAATGGCCTCAACCAGTTGGCCTTCGTGCCATTCAGCACTTTCTGGGATTTGTCAACTACTACTGACAGTTTATTCTGCACTTCTCTGCCCTGGTGGCACCCATTACAGCACTTACTAAGAAGAACGGATACCCGAAACTTTGGCCATCTGAGGCGGAGGAAGCCTTTTCCCACCTGAAGTCCACATTGACCTCGACACTTATTCTATGCTGTCCTGACCCAGAGAAAGCCTTCTTCCTTGAGGTCAACACCTCCTCTGTGGAAGCTGGAGAGGTCCTTACACAGAAAACACCCAGAGGGAAAATTGTTACTTGTGTCTTTTTCTCCAAGACCTTTTCCTAAGCAGAGAGAAACAACACCATTGGGGTTTAGGAATTACTGACCATTAAGTTGGCTTTGGAAAAAGGCCAGCATCTGCTGTAAGGGGCTTGCCATCTTGTCAAGATCTACACAGACCACAAAAATCTGCTTTATTTCCAGACAGCCTAGCGTCTAAATCCTCGGCAAGATAGATGGCCCCTTTTCTTTTCCAGGTTAAATTTCCTGATCCACTTCAGACCTGCGATAAAAACATCAAGGCTGATGGCCTCTCCGGTGATTCTGATATACTGTAGTAGGGCTGGATTTCGCACCTCAGAACATCGTCTCTTGAACGCCTGATCTCCGCAGCTCCCATTGACCGCCAACATGCTCACCAGTGAAAACTTTTGTTTCCCCTGCGCTTAAGAAAATTTTTTGAAGTGGGTCCATTGCTCTCTGGTGGCCAGGCACCCAGAAGTTCATAAATCTTGCCAACTTGTATCTCGCTGTTACTGGTGGCCAATTCTCTTTAAAGATATCAAGGACTTTGATCAATCCTGTGTAAGTGTGCTTGCAATAAGTCCTCCCATCTCAATCCTGCTGGCCTCCTGCAGCCTTTACCTGTACTGAATGTTTCTTGGACATACATCGCCATGGACTTCATTACTGATCTACAACCCTCCTTGAATAACACAGTCATGTGGGTGGTGACAGACCGATTCTCAAAAATGGCCGACTTTGTGCCGCTGTCCGGCCTTCCTTCTGCTCTTCAATTGGCCAGCCACTACTTTCAAAACATATTTTGTCTGCATGGATTACCCCAGCACATCTTCTCATATCGAGGAGATCAATTTGTGTCTAAGTTCTGATGATCTCTCTGCTCTCTCATGCAGGTGAAATTGGACTTATCCTCAAACAAATGACTAGGTAGAAACGGTTAACCAGATTCAGAATAACTACCTACACCATTTAATCTCCACACGTCAAGATGACCTGGCCAGCCTTGTACCTTGGGCAGAATTCTCCCTTAACCACCTGGATTCTGACTCTGCCCGTGCTCACCCTTCTATTTAGTATATGACCAGAATCCTTGTCTTCTCCTTCCTGTGGTAGAAACTCAATTCCTGGACTTTATGACAGTCTGGCATAAGACATGTCGCTTCCTCCAGCTAGCAGTTTCATGCATGAAAAGACAAACAGATAAAAGAAGAAGACCTCCACCAGTCATTGCCTCTGGTGATAAGGTAGGGTTATTGACAAAGTAAATACTGCTGAAGATCCCAAGTTTTAAGCTCAGTCCATGTTTCCTGGGTCCTTTCAAGCTGCTGCAGCGGATTAACACAGTGGCTTACAAACTCCATCTTCCACCATTGATGTGTATCCTGAACTCCTTCCACTTCTCTCTCCTCAAACAATTAGTTCTCAACCCCTTCTCCCAAAAGGTTGCTTATTCATTCCCTCAAGTTGACTCCACCAATGTATTCAAAGTTAAAGAAATTCTGGCCAAGAAGACTATTAGGGGGAAGGTATATTACCTTGTGGACTGGTAAGAGTAGGGCCAGAAGAGAAGTCCCATACCTCTTCTCCTGGCACAGGTGGCACTGCAACCCGCATTGTGGGCTGTGGGCACACTTGTAATATCCAGTCCCAGCTCCTATACTCACCTCTCCTCTCTCCCTGCTGCTCTCCTGCCAACCAATGCATGCGACCTCGCTCCCTAGGGTGCGCGCACCAGTTCAATAAATCTTAAAGGGCCTGTGTGCCGATAATTTGTTATCACCGGGCGCTGATCCTATTTAGTCCTGCCTCTTACTCATGACCTTGCCGAATCTTCAGTGCACAGAGTCTTAGAGAAAGAAGTTCATTAGTGTTCCTGTCTTATCATGTATCTTGACCTCTGCCTCTGTCCTCTGACCATGTTCTGCCTGCTGCCTGCCTGACCTTCCTGCCTGTTCCCGACCATGAGCCTGTCTTATGATTCTGTACCTCGCTACACCTTGGCCACAACCACAAACAAGTCGCATCAAGGGCAGCGACCTAGTGATCTCCTGCCGCAGCAAGCCCAACCTGTGGTGGGCTCTCATGAAACAACAGGGGCCCCTTAGACTCCACTCACTGACATGACTTAAACCACCGTTTGTAGTAGTCCAGTGGATCCACACACCAGCGGTCATTACAGTCTACATCAGCGGCCATTACACTATGCACTTACCTCTCTCCTGGGACATAGTATAAGAAAGGTAAAAAACAGATTTATTTTGTTTTAATATTAAAAATAGCATTGGACACATGAGAGCAGTACACAAGCAAGATAGAGGCAACCACCACCATTATACCAATGCAGAAGTCACATTTAGTGAACACCTATAGAATAAAGCCTACATACTGTACCTATGCAGAAATCACGTTATAGACCTAAGCCAATGGGGCATTAAAGCATATTTGTGCGTGTTTGCTTTTGCACTGTAGTCCCTGCAGATATGCACTTGATAATTTATCTTTTTATCTCAATTGAATTAGGTATTTTCAGCAAAAATAAACATTTTCCAAATTACATTTTAGTCAGAACACTACAGTGATTTCACTGTGGCTCATTAGTTATTTTAAAAGTTTGATGAAAATGTAGTCTCAAGTGCCTTGTTCTTTTCATGTTCCTGATACTGTGTAATAAAAGCAATGGTGGTAATTATTAGTTATATATTGATTTTATTGGATATTACAGTGACACATATAATATCTGGCTTACTAGGCCACAAGTGGAGTTCCTGAAAAAATATAAAAAGCTAATTGGGCAATTACTCAGGAGTGTGTTTAATTGCTGTAATGCAGTTATTATAAAAAATGAAGCTACTTTGCAAACTTAGCTGTTTAGCCTTGAATAAAAACATATTACAGTTTGTGTTTACAGCTTTTATGCAATCTAGTCTATGTCTACATCGTAATAGACTACAATCAATTCCTGTGTAATCTGATCCTGTAATTTTATTTCCTTTCCGTCTTTCACAGGAAAATATAAAAGACAAAAAGGACCAAAGATGCAGTCATCCACTATAGTAATAAAAAATAATTTATGATAATTATTAAATTACATAAAATTAACTAATATGAAACTAATAAAAAAAATAAAAAAATAAAATTAATATAAAATTACATATCCCAAAATCGAAAATTATCGCTTATCAAATGAATATTAAATTATACTATATACATTTAATACTAAAATAATCTAAAATAGTTCACCAAATACAGCATAACATTTTGCACTGATTTTTTTTTTTTTTTTTTTTTTTAATTTTACTACATCAAATGAAGCACATTTTAATCACGCTTATCATGATTGTGGATTTTTTTTTTCCTGCTCTCAGCCTTTATTTTATGCATGCCATTTGCTGGCACATGACAGGTGTCTGAGACTTGTTGTATGCCAAGCAAGATCACTACTATAATAGTTTCTGTTCACTGACATGCCATTCTAACAGCTTTACATTTCCAATAGAAAGGAATATAAGCCCCAGTGCTACGTAGTAAAAGTTGTACAGGTGCAGATTCCTAATGAACAATTGCTCACACACCTATTTATAAGGGGTGCAATTGCTTAGTTCTGCAAGAACCAGTAAGAACCAGTTCACACCAGTATGCAGAAAAGCCACAGTACCATACAGGTGTAATCATATGACTGGCACCTTACATAAACCTTATTTATGTGCAATTGTAATGCTACCAATCACCCTCTTCATGGATAGTAGGCATGTGAGTGGTTGTTTATCATTCTTTGAGCGATCTCCCCTGTTTTATACTATGGCTTTTCTACACACTGGTGTGAATTGGTTCTTATCTAATGTACAGGGTTGTTGTTTTTTTTAACTAAGCAATTGACACCTTCATGGATAGGTGTGAGAGCAATTGTTCATTTGGAATCCGTACCTTATATTCCCTTTTATTAGGAATGTTTCTTCTTTGTCAAGCCATGGAGCTGTGAGTACAGATGTTGCAGAGTCTAGCTTGACCGTGATATCACTTTTTTTGTGTTATCTGCTCTCATCTGTAAACAAAGGCCAATGAAAAGCATTGAGAAAGTGGAAATAACATTCTGTACTGTGATATCACAGCAGATTATCTGTTCTTTTTAGTTCTGCTACATCTGTATGTCCTAGTGTCTGTGTTTTATAATACAGATTCAGTAAAGTTAAAGGGGTTTTCTCACCATGCAGTTTCACAGCCAGCTTTAGAATCACACATGCTGTTCAGGCTGTGGATGGGTGTATAGCAGTGATTGGCATATCAGCTTTGCTTTTCCTAGCTATTTCTGCTACACTGATAATGAGTGTAAGAGACTTATAAAATGTATTACACAAGGCTACAAAGCTCTACAGTGTTTACTTAGCTAAATGAGAAAAAAACAAGAGGGGGCACACAAAATAAAAAAGCGGCAGAATTGCTCACCTTATAGAGTTGTGCTGTTAATGTAGAGGCACAACTCTCTTAAGCATGTACAGAGGGCTCTATCCGAGCTTAAGGTACAGCAGCCGTGGGTCCTCAATTCCAAAGCTGCTGTAGCAGCATAGACGTGGAAGTAAGAAGAGGAGAAAAAAAACGGACCCGGCGCTCATGGCTAGAAAAAAACCTCAGATGCAGCAGAAAGTATATTTGAATAAAAAAGTTTATTTTGCAAATAAAAAATTTAAAAGGCTATTGCCTTCACAAAATTTAAAAGCAATAGAACACACACATGATGCGTTTCATTTCTTCAGAAAATGTGTTACAAGAAAGAATGGGAAATGTACACATTTAAAAGGACATGAGAAATCTGATAGGTTACAAGAAAAAAGTCACACTGTAAATTAACATAATAGAACAGGCTGCATATCCAATCAGAAATAAGGGTGGATACTTTAAAATTTACTGGTGACAATGAAAAAGAACAGTGATTAGCTCTCAGACAGGCGGGAAATACATTTAGACCAATGGGCGGACCAAACCTTCCCAAAAAAAGTGCCGGGAATCCGGCATAACCTAATTAAGAATACAGGTGTGTGGACATTAGCATCGAGAATATGAATGTGAAAGAATGGATAGTAAAAGAAACAAATGTGTAACTAAAAGATAAAGTTTGGAAAGTAGATACAAATGTAACGTGAAAATAACATAAGGCCGTTGTAGATGAAAAGAGGGAGGCGTGGCACACAAAGGGTCGCGAGTTGAAGTAATGATTATGAGAAGCAGTGTTGAGCGATTCTATTACTACCCGTGTAATTGCGTCTATAGTGGGGCGCTGAGTGATACAATAAAATTGCAAATGCAGGCCATTTAAAAATGTACGAGACAGTGAATTAAAAAGCGGGATGAAAAAGCTCCTATTGTGATAGGTTGTGAGGAGTGCAGTAAATCTGAATAAACCAATAGAGTGCCGAGAAAAAAACTGGGAATGATAAAATAGCCAGTAAGGTGTTAGAAAATAGACTATAGTAAACATGTCGTTGCAGCGAAAACCACATAAGTGGTTGGAGAGAAAACTCTTGTACGGAGATTGTCTAGAGAATTACAACAAACTTGTGATAACTATTTGAACTGAAATGTATTAAGACCGGGAGTGGTGACATAAAGTGTTGGGCGCTTAATTCCACTGTTAAGCGGCATTATGAAGAACAGTAAGCCATAGAATGTAGTGGAGAATAGAGCTACTGTTGTGATAGGTTGTATGTAGGGCGGGTAATCTAAAGTAGCCAATAGTGGCCGTGGAAACAAAGGGGGGAAATACAAAGTAACCAATAAAGTGCTCGGACATAGGATACTGTGTGGAAGTGCCTGTGGTGAGGCTCTTTTGAACAGATGGGAGCTGCGAACCAATGGATATAAGAACTATAAATAGACTGTATAACAATATCTGTACAAGGCTACATTTCTAAAAATATATATATAAACATATGGCTAATAAAATAAGTGGCATAAAAACAATGTTATCCAAATCAATAAATGAGCTCCACTGGTTCACTCAGACCTTTTGGGTTTATGGTTCGTAACCTATACATCCAATAAACTCTTTTCTTTTCCGAGGCTGCTGGAATTTATTAGTTTTATCAAACTGTATCTAATCTATTGGTGTGATAGTTAATTTAGAAAAATCTTGACTATGTACATCTTTGAAATGTCGGGCAATGCTTTGTTTCACGTCACCCTTTTTAATACATGCTCGGTGACCGTTCAAATGGATGTGTAGTGGTTGAGTTGTTCTCCCCACATATTTTAACTTACATGGACATTCAATCAAATAGATAACAAACGAACTTTTACATGTAAAATGATGTTTGATTGTATATGTGGTATTCGTAGATGTAGAGATAAGACTGGTTGTTAAAAATACTTGTGCAACAAAGAAAGTTTGCAGAACCACACGGAAAACTGCCAACTCGGCAGTTGAATGGATTGCAGTAGGAATTTTTATTTGGCTCGGGGCTATCAAACTTTTTAGATTAGCCGCCCGTCTATAAATGAGATTTGGTTTCTCAGGGAGAAGGTGGTGAAGGAAAGGGTCCTTTTTTATTATATGCGCATTTCTAACATGTAAGTGTGCTGAATTAAATTGAGTAATGAGAGAAAATTTAGTCCATGTGTTCTGTAATGGGTCTAAGGTGGTATTGTCTTTTTTTTCCCTATTATAGGTCAGACAGTCCTCTTGTTTCAATGTATTTTTTTTTTTTGTAGAGCATCATCTAGTAATTTGTCAGGATAGCTGTTTTTTCTATAATGTTTTTTGAGGAATGTGGCATGTTGATGAAAATCAGAATCTTTGGAGCAATTCTTCCTAACCCTTCTGAATTGTCCATATGAAATAATACCCCAAGACTTGTTGTTAAGGTGGGAGGTGAAATGTTTGATTTGTTCAGAAGGGCCAGACTAGACGATGAACAGGTCATCAATTTATCTCTTGTATAATCTTATACAATGGTCATAGTAAGGGTATGTGTAAATGTATTCCGCCTCAAATGCTCCCATGAAAAGATTCGCATAGGCTGGTGCAGCTTGTGTACCCATAGCAGTGCCACGTGTCTGCCTGAAGGAGGCTCCATTGTAGAGAAAATAATTATTCTCCAATATGAATTTTAGGCCATTCACTAAAAAAGATTTTTACTTAGCTAAATGAGAAGCTTTCCAAAATCCATTGCTTGAGATAGAACTCTGCAGGAGCTGACTCATCATGGACAGACTGAGTGAGTGACACAGTTTAGAGCAATCGGATTTGATTGGTTGATTGCCGGCCGCTGACCCTATATATTGGTAACACCTCCAGCACATCCCCGCTGGATCTTTGGTGCCTTATGCCATTAGAGAAAGCGTGTTTGGAAGTGCGCTCTTGTCTTGCCGTGCACCGACTCTGCATTATGTTTCCTGACCACGAACCTTAGCCGCCTGCCCTGACCTCTTTGCCTGTCCACGACTTCAAGTTACGTCACACGTTTGGGTACTTTGCCACACCTCGGTTGCCACCGCATGCTAGTCGCGTCAGAGTCCTGGTAGGACTCCCTACAGGATGGACTTGCTGCGGGCTCTGGTGAAAACCGGGACCTGCTTAGACTTCGCTTCCTGGCATGGCCGTCATCACGCTTGCGGTGGTCCAGAGGATCCACTACTCTGGGCGTTACAGTAAGATCCAGCCATGGATCCTGCCAGGTGCCTCTGCCCAGCGATTCGGATCTTGCCACCATTGTTGTGCAGTAGTCTCAGCAGATTGTGCAGCAGGCGCAACAATTGAACCAGCTGTCCGCGATGTTGCAGCAGCTTCTCGCCGCCCAGCAGCAGCCTTCGTCTCCTTCAGGGGTCTCATCTACGCCTGCTGTCTCTCTGGTGCCTTTGGGTCCCAAGCTTCGACTGTCATTACTTTCCAAGTTCGACGGGGACCCGCAACTCTGCAGGAGCTTCATCACAGTGCTCCATGCATGTGGAGCTAATGGCCGACCAATTTCCAAGCATTCCAAAGTGGCATTTGTGGTCAGCTTGCTTTCTGGGAAGGCCCTGGCCTGGGCAATGCCACTCTGGCATAGGAGCGACCCGGTGATGCCTAATCTGCAGGCATTCTTGAAGGAATTTCGCAGCTTGTCTGAGGAACCCACGCGTGCGTCTTCAGCAGAAACCGTGCTCCTGAATCTCGGCCAGTTGGTGACTACGCGGTCCAGTTCCGTACCCTGGCTTCGGAGCTGTCCTAGAACGACGACGCTCTTTGTGCCACATTTAAGAAGGGTATTTGGAGCAGGATTAAGGACGCAGTGGCTGCAAGAGATCTTCCGTCCTCCCTGAGTGATCTGATTCATTTGGCCACCCGTATTGATATATGCTTCACAGAACGACAGGAGGATATCCGTCAAAAGCGGGAGTTGGTTTGGCTCCGCCGTATTCCTCGTCTGGCTCCTGTCTTTCAGAGGCCTCCCCTGCCATTCCGCAGCTGTCCTCCGAAGAGCCCATGCAGGTAGACAAAGCCCATCTGATGGAGCAAGAATGGTCTCATCGTCGAGCTGAGAATCTATGCCTCTTCTGTGCCAGCCCGAATCAATACCGTCGGGACTGTCCTCTACGACCCCAGCGTCCGGGAAATGCTCACAACTAGGGTACGTGGGAGAGGTGTCCCTGGGTGAAAATTCCTCCTCTCCACTATTAACGATGCCAGTATGGTTCTCAACCAGTTCAGGATTTGTGGTTCAGATTCCTGCCTTCCTGGATTCTGGATCAGCCGGGAACTTAATTCACTCCTCTGTGGTATCTCGGTACCGCCTCCCGGTTGTTCGTCTAGAGAGGCTGCTGGTGATCTCCTTGGTCAGCGGAGCACTCCTAAGCGATTCCATCCAGTACAAGACCGAATTGGTATCCCTTTATGTAGGGGCCCTGCATAGGGAGGAGATCTTGTTCTACGTGCTGCCTCGTTCTTCCTTGGTGATTCTTTTGGGGCTTCCGTGGCTGCAACGCCATGTTCCTACGCTGGACTGGAAAACGGGCAAAGTCCTTTGTTGGGGACCAGACTGTCAGAATCTCTGTTCGGATGCACCACGCCTGGTGCTCTCCACCGCTTTGACGACTCCTTCGGAGCCATTGCCAGGCTTGCCCACGGAATACCAAGACTTTGCGGATGTGTTTTCTGAGAAACAGGCCGAGTCTCTTCCGCCTCATCGCCCTTATGATTGTCCCATTGATCTGCTCGGGACTAGGCTTCCCTGGGACAGGGTCTACCTTCTGTCTGTGCCCGAGCCCCAGCCATGTCGGCCTACATCCAAGAGAATTTACAGAAGGGCTTCATACGCAAGTCCTCCTCATCGGCTGGAGCTGGATTTTTCTTTGTGCAGAAGAAAGACGGTTCTTTGCGTCATTGCATCGACTACCGGGGACTTAATAAAATTATAGTAAAGAACCGGTATCCTCTACCATTCATCTCAGAACTCTTTGACCGGCTTCAGGTAGCCAAGGTGTTTACTAAGCTGGACCTGCGGGGGGCTTACAACCTCATCAGGATTCGAGAAGGGGATGAGTGGAAGACGGCTTTCAATACCCGGGATGGGCACTTCGAATACCTAGTGATGCCTTTTGGTCTGTTTAACGCTCCCGCGGTCTTTCAGGAGTTTGTCAATGATATCTTCAGGGATCTTCTTTATACTTGTTTCATCATGTACCTGGACGATATCTTGATCTTTTCTGCTGATCTACCGACCCAGGTGCGCCAAGTTTTGCGACGCCTGCGCAACAATCACCTGTATGCTAAGCTGGAAAAATGTTTCTTCCACCAGACCAGTCTGCCCTTCCTCAGATATAGGGTTTGCAAATTGACCCTACCAAATTGTCGGCTGTTTTGCAGTTTCCGCGACCAGTCGGACTTCGCGCCATACACCGCTTTCTGGGATTCGCCAATTACTACCGGCAATTTATCCCCCACTTTTCTACCTTGGTGGCTCCCATCATGGCCCTGACTAGGAAGAAGGCCAATCCAAGATGTTGGTCGCTGGCTTCGGAGAGAGCATTTTCCGAGTTAAAGGCAGCCTTCTCCTCTGCTCCCATCCTGTGTTGCCCAGATTCTGAGAAGCCTTTTGCGTTGGAAGTGGATGCTTCTTCCGTGGGTGAAGGGGCAGTCCTCACTCAGAAAGGGCCTAAGTGGAAGACACTCACTTGTGGGTTCTTCTCCAAGACTTTTTCACCAGCCAAGAAGAATTATGCCATCGGGGATCAGGAGTTGCTTACCATCAAGATGGCCCTGGAGGAGTGGCGTCATCTCCTGGAGGGAGCACATCATCCATTTGATGTGTACACCGACCACAAGAACCTCCAGTACCTCCAGTCAGCTCAGCGCCTTAACCTCAGTCAAGCCCGGTGGTCCCTTTTCTTCTCTCGGTTTGAATTCCAGATTCACTTCCATCCGGCGGAGAGGAACGTCAAGACTCTCCCCCGCGCTTCGGATGTCATTGGAGAGGAACCTGTGCCGAAGCACGTCATACCCCTGGAACATGTGGTCCACGCAGCTCCCGTGCGCCTGCAACGGATTCCTCCGGGCAAGACGTATGTACACCCAACCCTACGGAAAAGAGTCCTAAGATGGGGACATTGCTCGTTGGTGGCTGGGCATCCCGGTGCCCGGAGGTCATATCAGCTGATCTTGCATTTCTACTGGTGGCCAGACCTTGCCAAGGATACAAGAGAATTTGTGGAAGCTTGCACCACTTGTGCCCGTGATAATACTCAACGCCACGTTCCGGTTGGTTTACTGCAACCCTTGCCTACTCCCAGTTCTCTGTGTACACATATGTGGTGATGGACTTCATCACCGACCTCCCTCCCTCTTCCGGTAATGCTATTATTTGGGTGGTTACGGATCGTTTTTCCAAAATGTCACACTGTGTTCCATTTCCCGGGCTACCATCTGCTCCTTGTCTCGCCACCCTCTTCTTCAAGCACATTTTCCGTCTGCACGGACTGCCACACAGTCTCGGACCAGGATGTCCAGTTTGTTTCCAGATTCTGGCGAGCACTCTGCTCCCGGCTACAAGTGAAGTTGGACTTCGCCTCAGCATACCACCCGCAGTCCAACGGTCAGGTGGAGAGGATTAACCAAGTCCTGGTCAGTTATTTGCGCCACTTTGTCTCGGCCCATCAGGACGATTGGTCCAGCTTACTGCCTTGGGCGGAGTTCTTATACAACTCCTTGGATTCAGTATCTGCTGGCGCTTCCCTCTTCTATGTGGCCTACGGACAGCATCCCCAGCCCACCACTCCTTTTGGCCTCATCCTCCGAGGTTCCCGCAGTGGAAGCCCTAGTTCGGGATATGACAACTATTTGGAAACAGACTCGTCAGTCCCTACAGCGAGCAGTGGTCCGCATGAAGACCCAGGCGGACAAGAAGAGGAAACTGGTGCCGACCTTTGCTCCGGGTGACAAGGTGTGGCTGTCTACCAAATACATCAGGCTTAAGATACCCAGCTACAAACTAGGTCCATGGTTCCTGGGGCCATTCAAGGTTTTGGAGCGTATTAACCCAGTGGCCTATAAGCTCCGGCCTCCACCCACCATGCGGATCCCGAATTCCATGTCTCCCTGCTGAAGCCCTTCATGCTGAACCGCCTCTCTCGGAAAGTCGTCTCCTCTTTCCCTGCAGCCGAAGCCTCCAATGTGTTCGCAGTGAAGGAAATCCTTGCCATGAAGTCTAGGGGAGACAACATTTTCTCATCGACTGGAAGGGATTCGGTCCAGAGGAGAGATCTTGGGAGCCGGAGGAGAACATTTTGGACCGTGACCTGGTGTTGAAATTTCTCCGATCAAGGAGGAGGGGTAGGTTTAGGGGGTGGGGTACTGTTACGAGCGGTCCACCAGCCCGTGGGTCGGGCTGCAGGCACTCTCGTTCTGTGGCGGTCCCCCTGTCTCAGGGATGAGTGGCGGCGCGGCTGCGGGCGCACCCGTTCCATCGCGCCTGTACACTTATCCGAACGCGCTCCTGCTTCCCCGCGGTCTCCTGCCGGCTGGTGTGCGTGTCCCCGCTCCTTAGGGCACGCGCGCATCAATTCTCTCAAATTTAAAGGGCCAGCACGCCGGTAATTGGTTGATTGCCAGCCGCTGACCCTGCTGGATCTTTGGTGCCTTATGCCATTAGAGAAAGTGTGTTTGGAAGTGCATTCTTGTCTTTCCGTGTACCGACTCTGCACTACGTTTCCTGACCACGAACCTTCGCCACCTGCCCTGACCTGTTTGCCTGTCCACGACTTCCAGTTATGTCACACGTTTGGGTACTTTGCTGCACCTTGGCTGCCACTGCAAGCTAGTTGCGTCAGGGATAGCGACCTGGTAGGACCCCCGCCGTAGCAAGTCCATCCTGCCTTGCGGCGGGCTCTGGTAAACACCAGGACCTGCTTAGACTCCGCTTCCTGGCGCAGCCGTTACCACCAGTTGCGGTGGTCCAGAGGATCCACTACTCCAGGTGTTACAATTTGTCCCTACATGTTAAAAACTAATCATTGTAGTAAGAAAACTCATTTAAACTTGTCAGTAATATCATAGTTTTCTGTTCTACCTGTTCTGAGACAACAACATAAGCCATTTGAAAGTATTCAAAAGTATCCAAAAAAAGTTGAGAAAACTTTTTGGGCCATGAAATCATGGTGAGTTGTCTACCAGGTCTATATTTGCTACATTTTTAGCTATGAGCGTGTCAAACCATCTGGTGGATAGTATTAAGCATTGCATAAGGTACAGCTGGTTGTCATGTGAAGTACCCGCACTGCTTTTAGTTTTTATGTTTCTCTTTCATCCCTTTTATTCTTTACAGGAGAAGACTGATATTAGGGAGAACACAGAGTTTTGCTGTCTGTTACCATGGAGATGGATACATTGATACAAAACAAAGAATTTAATTCAAGGTTGCTTTGTTTTTATTTTGCATTAGGGAAATGTCAAAATTGAGTTCCAAATTGGATATACTCGTTTAGGTCATTTGTTATTAGCACTTGTTTTATAAATGATTAAACAAAATATTTAGTTTAATAGGAAACATATTAATGTAGCTTTAGATTGTTTCACAGGTTGTGTCTGATACTGGTTTGTATAGTCATACCTCATAAGTCTAAGTGAAAGTTCTTCTCCAAGGTACATCAAACTGCAATTATTCCTGTTCCTCTAAATCAGCCTTGAATATGTATGTTAGTCTCTTCCCACTAAGAAGACAACTGACTTTCTTTGAGGCTGCAAGGTCTATGAGCACGGCAGGAGCAGGTTTATGTAATGCCTGAAAGAACTAAACTAAGTCTATCATGCATGACATGGAACATTCCTGCTGTGTGCCTATGTGAGCCTGCCAAATGTATTGTCTATGCCACATCGGGACAGAGCACATCACTAGAAATCACTCCAGCTTCCATCTCAATGTATCAGGTTTGAAAATGTTATATATGGATTTCAATTAAAGCGTTCCATGTTATTTACATGCAGTACACTCCCTATGTCTGTGACTAACACCTCTAAAAAGCAGCACTGTTTCTTTACAGTATGTGTAAGTTTTTTTTTTATACTTTCTCTACCCATAACATGAAATCAAAGTTGCAGAGAATTATATATATTATTCGGAAAGTTACATCTAAGGCAGTTTAGAGCAATAGAACGTAATGAGCAAAGAAAAAAAGCAGTACATTGGGTATATTAACATTTATCTACTAATATATAGATACAAGTGTTTGCTAAACTTTCTATAGCACAATAAAAATTTTATAATATAAAGACTGCCTCCTTTTGGGTTCAGTCTATAGTCCAGCCATTGAGCTGTAATTATGGCTGTGTGATTGTGTACTTGTGATAAAGCCTGCACTGGGACTTGAAGTGTTTGTTAAAGTTTCTAAAGCACAATGTAAATTCTATTTTATATTATTTTATATATATATAATTATATATATATATATATATATATATATATAATATATATATTATAATATATAAAATTTTATTGTGCCTTAGAAAGTTTAACAAACACTCAAGTCCTAGTGCAGGCTTTATCACAAGTACACAATCACACAGCCATAATTACAGCTCAATGGCTGGACTATAGACTGAACTCAAGAGGAGGCAACACAAGCTCCGGTGTTACTTGGAAAAGATATAACAAGTGTAGATAACACCAGACAGGGGCGTTGCTAGGGTCCTAAAACATCCGGGGCCCGGGCCCTTTGTGTTTTGCTCAGTAGGGCTGGGTTCACACGACATTTTTCACGCCACATTGTGAACTGCGACATGATGTGTTTTTACAGAGAAAAACCTTCTGCTCCTGTCACTAATTTTCAGCATATTCCACATAGAGTGACCCTATATCTATATACCTGCCTCAGCAGTCACAGCACAATGAAAATCACCAATGACAAATTTACTTTTTCAAAACCCCTCACCTCCGTATGACAGTGCAATACCCCTAAACAGTCACCAAAACATCCACCTACACATGGAGCAAATCTGCCAGACAAATGATTGTTACTAAAACCCTCTTACAAAACCAAGACCCAAAACTATTACTACAAAGGACCAAATAATCCTGCCAGACCCTGACCGAACGCAATCCCCATATGTGACTATCAGCTGTACACAGGCTCTGATTACATATACCACCGCCATACAGGGGCCAGATAGTGGTAGATATTAGTTGTAAGTAGATGCTCTGCAGACATATAAGTGATTACACTGCAGTTACATTTAGTGACTCACCGGAGACATCATTTCTGATCAGCGTCGTTCACCTTCCCTTTTCTTCTCCATCCGGTTCACACCTTCATGCTGATATCTCCCGGCCAATACTCGTCCCTGCAGATTTGGACACAAATATCTTAGAATCCTCACATTTCCAGCAACACCTTAATTATAGGTATATAAGTCCCCTCATTTTGGTAGGTGTATAGGTCCCCTCAATTAGGCAGGCATTTAGATATAGGGTCAATGTCAGGCAGGTATATAGATATAGGGTCAATGTCAGGCAGGTATATAGATATAGGGCCACTCTCAAGCAGGTATATAGATATGGGGCCACAGGCAGGTATAGGGGCCACAGGCAGGTATATGGGCCACAGGCAGGTATATGGGGGCACTGAGGCAGGTATATGGGGCACTGAGGAGGTAATGGGGGCACTGGGCATAATGGAGCATGAGCAGTATATAGGAGCACTGAGGAGGGATAGGGGGGCCCCAGGGAGTTAGGGGGCCCCCAGGCAGGTTAGGGGGGCCACAGGGAGGGATTTGGGGGCCACAGGGATATAGGGGCCACGGCGGTATAGGGGGCCACAGGCATAAGGGGGCCACACAGGGATATATGGGCCCACAGGCATTTTAAAAGGGGCACCGAGGCAGGTAAAACGTTAAAAAATAACATTAATACTCACCTTTAGCACCCCCAAGCGCGCTCCTCTTCAGCCCGCCCCTCCCGCAGCTCCCGGCGCACAGCCCGTGACGGCTGGCGCCCGAGGACAGGCGCGGCGGTGAGGCATTACATCGCGCCGCTGCCCCAGTGAGCCCACGGGCCCGCTGGTTCCTCGTGCAAAAAAGGGCCCGGCCGGCCCCGCTGTGTCGGACCGGACTCACTGTCCGGGCAAAACCCGCATTTTTTTGGTCCCGCGGACCACATGACCCAGGCCAGTCGTGCTCCGGCCCCTGGCACGGGGTTGGAGCCCCCGGGGTTTTGGGGGCCCGGGGGGTTTTTTTCAGGGCCCCACCCGGGACAAAACGCCTGCGACGCCCTGACACCAACCCAACAACTGGGGTCAACGAATGAAAAAAACCCGCACAAGGGGAAAAAATGACACCTCTACTATTCGATTGGGAACAGAGGGTGTCCGTATTTTGTGTTGTAAACCAAAAAGTCCTGGACAGCCCACCTAATAGTAGAGGCGTCATAGATTGTTGGCCAGCATGGTGTACCACGCATATCTCTATAATTGGCACCCTTTGTATTGCCTTATCTAATCATTTTAATACCAGCACCCCCCCCCCTCATACAGAAAGGGTGTAATTTGGTTCTTTTCGGTTTTTTGCATTTTTTCCGTTCCTCTGAATACTGTTGCTTTTATGTATGGTGTAACAATACTTATTCATGTAAATTTTTTTTTATTCATTGTTCCCCAGTGTGGGGGGTTTTTGAGCTTCTGTTCATTGTTTTTGGACCTTTATATCTTCCCAAATAGCATAAGGGCTTTTGTTGTCTCCACGGGTTCGTAATAGTCCCCCATTGAGCCTAAGTAGGCCTTGTTTTTTTTTTTTTTGAGAAAAATTCCCTTTTTTTGACTTTTCTGTAAAGGGTTTTTAGTGGGGACTCACAAAAAACCCCGGGAAACCTTGATGTGGTTTGTGAGCTTGCGGAAAATAGTGGCCACTGTATCAACTAATACCTCATATTCGGTTTGATTTTTCCAGTATGTCATTTTTGCCTTAAATACTGGGGAGCAGAGGGTTTTCGTTTTTTGTATAAAATTTGCTTTTGGGATGCATGGGCGGGAAAACAAGGAGGGACATTTTTGTTTTTGGGTAGATTTTTTTTGGGGGTCCAAAATCATATTTCAAACCCCCTAAAAGTATGAGAACGGAAACTTCCAGACGTCACCCCATCTTGGAATTACAACCCTTAATCTAGGGGTGTATTGTGCATTTTGGGTGGATGGGTATTCCACAGTTTTTTTTAGCACTGGGCAATGAAAATGGGGGGGAGGGGTGAAATGCAGTTGCACCATAGTTTTTTTGGGCTTCAATTTTATGGCGTCTGCCATTCGGCACAAGTGAGATGGTAACTTTACTATACAGGTGTGTACAATTACAAAAAAGATAAAAAAAATTTTTGTTTATTTTTTTTACTTTTTAAAAAATATAAAAAAAATTTTTTTTATAAAACATAGCTATAGCCATAACTTTTTAATTTTCTGTATATGGAACTTGTTTCCTGCGTGATGAGTTGACAATTTTATTGGTACCATTATGGGGTTGATATGATACTTTGATTGCTTTTTATCAAGGTTTTAAATAAGGGGGTTTTTGAAACAAATACAAATCGGTTTTTTTTAGTTTTCTTTTTTTTTTTACAGCATTCAGCCCTTATAAATGACAAGCTAGCATTATACAGAAGGTCAATACGATTACAGCAATACCCAATCTGTATTTTTATGTTTTATTGCTTTCACACAATAAAAACACTTATTAAAAAAATAAAACATGTTTTTGCAATGCCATAGTCTGAGAGCCATAAAGTTTTTATTTTTCTGTGTATGGAGCTGCACGGCTTGTTTTTTGTGGGATGATCTGATGTTTTTTATTGGTATCAGTTTTCAGGGGACAAGACTTTTTTGATTGCTTTTAAATCAGTTTTTGGAAGGCAGGGTGAAGAAAATTCTGCAGTACTAGTAGTATTTTTTATCTTTATTTTTAATCACACTCACCGTGCATTATACCTGCCAAGTTAGTTTTACTCTGTGTTAAAAAAAATTATACGTCCCCAATTTAATCTTTTTTTTCCATGTTGAAGCGGTTTAAAAAAAAAAATAGCTTTTTTTAAAAAAAACAAAACTGCGTTTTTATTGTATAAAACAATATGTACGCATTGCTATCTTTTTTATTTTTTCCGTATACAGAGTTTTGTAAGGGCTTTTATCTGCAGGATGAACTAACGTTTTCATTGGTACCAATTTGGCGTTTTTATGAATTTTTGATCGTTTCTTATGCTATTTTATGTGCTGCGGGATGAATGAAAATCGCAAGTCTTTGTTGTTTTTGTTTTGCTTTTCATGGTGTTCACCACGCAGGTTAAATAATATGACAGATTTATAAGGTAGGTCATTACGCACACGGCAATAACAAATATGCTTAACTATTTTTTTATATTTATTTGGGCGATTGGCATTTGTAAAGGGAAAAAGGGCGGTGTATGTGTTTTTATTTTATTTTTTATGTTTTACTTTCTTTTTTACTGTTTTTGTACTTTTTTACCTTTTTTTTAACTTTTCCCCCCAAAAGGGGGTTTTAGCAGTGATTTCAAATTTAGAATGCGTGTAGGGCCATGGCCTGCAATCACAAAATCCTGCCAGTCCCGGGGATGGCAGGACTAGTGAATCACGAAGCCCGTAAACAACAAAGACTTCCTAGGCTGCTCTGAGGGGAACAGAGGGAGCCCCTAATGCAGCATGTGGTCTGCTGTAATATACCGCTGGTCCCGTACAGCGATCATACAAGCTTAACTTGTGAGCTTGCTTGATCCTCATGATAAACCCCTTCCTGACACTGATGTTTGGGTACTTCAAATGTCGGTAAGGGGTTAATGGCCAAATTCAATAGGGAAATTCATATATTAGCTAATGTTAGTTAAGGGTAACTGAGGGTAACCATGGTTACTGAAAGCATTTAGTGGAAAAGAAGCAGTTTGTTTCTGTATTTTGAATAACTAAATCAAGAGTTGGGCAAGGATGACTATTCTTATACTAAAAGCCATTGGGTCCTAAGGTTTTAAAAAGCTTAAAGGAAACCATGGCTCTAGCAATGTGAATTATTTTTTTAATATTAGTCTAATACAAGACAACTTCAGTGCAGACAGAAAGAAATGTGTATCCTGATGAAGGTTTAGAATCTCGATACTTCCTCCCATTTTTTCTTCTCCACTATGAAATCACTGGGGGTAATTCTATTAATGCCTCAAACAATCAAAGGGGAGATCAGCACCCACATCCAGCCTGATCTCTTTTGGGAGGGGAGGGAAATTGCAGTCCATTAAAAAGTTTGGGGGTTTTGTACAGGGGAAAATTATTGTTCTTAGCAAAAGGTTTGTGTCTAGTAATCCACTAAGTTTTTGATCCTTATAACTTTTTTTATTCCCTTGTTTTCTTGTTCTCCCTACTCTTCTATTTCCCTTTTAAAACGTTAGTCCATTAGTTTGTTTTTAAAGTTCTTGTGTATCTTATTTTATTTTTTTTTTGTCATTTTTTTTACTGATTTAACACCAGTCCATTGTTATACATGTTAGTTGTGCAATAGGGAAAATTTTCGGACAATAAAGGGGCGGGGAGTAGGGATAAAACATTTGGGGATAGGTCTAAAAAAGGGTTTTTGGGGGACTTTTAATTGGGTCTTTTGTCATCTGTATTTGCTCTGCTTTTAGATTTAAAGAGGTTTTCTAAATACAAAGATTAGCTTTCAACATAAAGGGACAGTTAAATAAAGACATTTTCTAAATACATTGGTCCAAAGATATACGAGTCATGAGAAAGCAGCAGCCCCCAAACCCTTTTTTCACCGGGCCCAAAATTTGAGCCGACAATTTTTCCCGGCCCATGGGGGGGGGGTTTCGGGGCGTGGTTATTAGGGGGGGGGGTTTGATTTTAGAATCACAACGAAAAAAAACCCCAAAAAATGTATACTGTTATTTAGGGGTTAATGGGAAACATATTTTTAAAACCCCGGGAGACTGTTTAATCAGCTCTGGGGTCACTGTTAAAAAAAAATTAAAAAATGTTGCCCACAGAGCTGATAATCATTGCCGTAATTTGATCACCTTGTGGGTCAGCTTTAAAAATTTATATAATAACATAGAATCATCTGCATTATAGAATATACCCCCCTTTAATAATAAAAAAAATATAGCCCCCAGTAGTGATAGTGAACATAGCCCCCCCCATATGTGTATAGCTCCCCCAAAAGGTGATACATACTGCCCCCAGTATAAGGATCTACTGCCCCCATAATGATACAAACTGCCCCCAATAGTGATACATACGCCCCCAGTAGTGATACATACTGCCCCCAGTAGTGATACTAGCTGCCCCCAGTAGGGGATAGTGATACATACGCCCCCATAGTGATACATAGCTTCCCCCATAGTGATGGGTGAACAACTGCCCGGAGTAGTAGACACAGCTGCCCCCCAGTAGTGAGACAATTTTCCCCCCCGTAGTGATTGATAATAGCTCCCCCCATTTTGTCATACTAGCCCCCCCATAGTAGGGAACGGGTGCCCCCAGTAGTAGTGAACAGGGCTGCCCCCATATATGAACGGCTCCCCCCCAGTAGAAATTACAACGCCCCCATATGTACATCTCCCCCCATGTAGTGATTAACTCCCCCATATGTGATATTAGCTCCCCCCAGGTAGTATTATGCGCCCCCCTTAGTGATTAAAATGCCCCCAGTGTAATGAATATAGCCCCCCCCCGTTTAATGATAATAGCTGCCCCCAGTATAATGAATATAACCTCCCCCCAGTATAGTGTACAAACGCCCCCCCAGAAAAAAAAAATGATACATACTGCCCCCAGTATTTTAAATAGCTGCCCCCGTAGTAATGATATATAGCTGCCCCCAGTAGAAAGTATTGCTCCCCCCAGTATAATGAAACATAGCTGCCCCCAGTAGTAATGAACATAGCTGCCCCAGTGTAATAAAACATAGTGCCCCCATAGAATATAAGCTGCCCCCAGTATATGAATATACTGCCCCCAGTAAAAGAATAAGCTCCCCCAGATAATGATATACAGCTCCCCCCATATAAGATATACAGCTCTCCCAGTAGAAATGATATAAGCTGCCCCAGTATAATGATAATCCCCCCCCATAGTAATGAATATAGCTGCCCCAGTATAATTTTTAATACTGCCCCCATATAATGAATATAGCTGCCCCCAGTAGTAATATACAAGGAAACCCCTGTAATGATATACACTCCCCCAGAAAAATGAATATAGCTCCCCCATTAGTAAGATTACAGTGCCCCCAGTATAATGATATACAGCTCCCCCCAGTAGTATAAATATATAGCTGCCCCATAGAAATGATATACAGTCCCCCCAGTAGAAGAATAACGTTTCCCCTAAAATGATGATGGGGGTGACGTCATGGGCATCAAACCCTGCCCCATGATCGTTTAGTGTGGTGCCATGACCCCCATCTACACAATGGAAAGCAGAGTGGTAATGCACCGCTCCTGCTTTCCCGAATGCAGGGCCATGCGAGCCCTATTTCGCCGGGCCGGATTATGGGGCCCGCAGAGAAGATGCCGCTGCCCGGACTAAAGTCACCGGGGCGGCCGGCACAGGTGTAGCCGGGCCCCCGCGGACCGCAAGGGTCCCTAAGGCTCGGGGGCCGGTCCCCACCGGGGGTTGGGGACCCCTGAGATAAGCGACCTTTAATGTGCTCTGAGTGCACACAGGTTTCTATAGTTCCCTGACCATAACTTATCTGATTAATTCAGAGACTTAAGTCCAGGGAGTGACATCCCATCACAGACTGAGATTCAGGCCAAACTAATTAACCAACAAGAATACAGATAAACCATTTTTTTTTCAGTCCCACAGCACAATACCTTGTGTTACTGAAGAATAAAATCTTCTCATTGTCAGGTAATGGGTCAGATTTAAGAGACATAGGGATGCGATCACTGTATAGAACCACCCCCACCTAAAAGATCAGTAGTGTAAAAGCTTGTGAAACAGCGAAACAGCCTAGTGAGCAAACCCCATTAAACTATTTGTGTCATTGTCTTAATTGCCTGCCTTATTGTCCTGCAAACTCTGTCATCTCAAGATGAGTCCCCATTACTTTGGAATTTACGCTATATTATTCCTAGCAACTGCACAGTTACTGTAGCTACTATTTGGCTCTACTTAAGTCCTGGGGGTATCTGAGCACCCATGAAAGGTGACTGCTAAAGGTGAACATTAGTTCTGCTGTCTCGTGCCAACTGACATCATTATAGAGGGTTAGTTAGGGAGGGTATACACAACCATAATAAAACAAAAGTTAGGGCAACCTTCTCTGGGGCCCTAAAATTTTTCTAATAGGGTTTTAAAATTATTTTTATTTTTTATTATTCCGGATTTTTTTTAAGGGCCCAAAAAATTCTGAGTGCTTAAAGCCAGGGAAATCAGATACAAATAAAACCAGACAAAACAATAATAACAGAAATAAACTAAAACAGAAAGAAAAAGGACTCTGCCCACAAGAGCTTACAATATACAATATTCTGGCTTTATGTGTAACTAGTTGGAAAACTTTTATCAAAAAAATACTCCTCTACGTTAAAAAATTGGAAAAAAATTGCTCGGTCAAATTTAAGTTTAAATAAATTGTTAATACAATGAGAGACTTAGTAAGGTCGGAATATGGTCAGAGGAAGGGAGAACACCTGTTTTGGATTTCTAAGTGGGAGATATAATTTATTGTTCTCATTACTCTTTTTTCTCTGGCCGCCTGTGTCCGAGTGCAAACCTGAGTAAGATATCTCTCAAAAATGCATTAAGTGCATTCCATAGTGTATTGAGATCCAACAAACACAAGATAAACTGCTCACCGTAATGCCAGTTCTGGATATATATGTTGTGTTGCACCAGACAATCGTCACGCTGTGCATAACTGTTGGCCACCAGTTTGTATACGAACTGTAACTCCAAAGTTGGAATCCAGCATCATTAGGATAAAAACAACTTATTTTATTTAATCCATTAAAATTGAGCAGAAAAAAAGCATAGGTTCTAAACTCTCGCCTATGCATTTTCAAGCCTCTAGGGTCTTTGTTTACAGCATGTACATAACACCCAACATTTAAAATAAAACCAAACCAATATGAAACTTAGTATGGAACATCTGATAAACAAAATGCCTGTCACAATGAGGCACATATTATTAACATGAGATTAACCTCTAAACTTGTAACTTTGTCACAATGAAAACCAGGCAGGAACCAGCACTGATTATGAAATTCATTTTGAAAATATGTTATGAGGGGGGAACTTTTTAATGGGGTTTAAGGGTTGGGAAGGGGCCATAGGATATGAGTAATTATGAAAGAAAAGGGCCACGTTTTTTAACTGCTTCAAAACCCCTTTGCTTCCTGTTAGCGGAGGTCGTAGATATGAGCTGTAAGGCTGTGGTGAGGACTGGCTTTATGAAAATGTGCTTTCTGGACCAAAAATAAAATCCTTTTCAATGAGACTTTTTTTCCATTCAAAAAACTGCGCTTGAATAGGCTGTAAGGCCATGTGCATTAATGGAGTAGATAATTACAGACATAGTAAATGAAAGGAAGAGCTGCTTGAAATTTTAAAGACTATCAAACCTTAATGAGAAGCCATTTGGGAATCAAAATTTGTATGGCGGAAAAATTTATTAGGGTCTGCATGAGAAACAAGAAAAAAAATTTTCTAAAAAAGCATCAAGGATAGATATAATAGTAATGACAAAGAAATGTATAAGTCCTAGGGCAATAAAGAACTATATATCCGAGGGTGTTTAAGAAAAAACCTGGCAGATTAAGTTGTCACCTAATGTTCCAGCAGTCAACCACTGCTCTGGAATATAGAGTGATGCCATAGTCTGATCATGGGGAAATAAGTGGTTAGATTGCAGATTATTCAATTTTTTTAACAAGGGCCCAAACCCTTTTTCCCTTTTTTTATTACAAATTCTCTGTAGGGCCAGGGGCACAGCTAGCAGAATTGGATTAGGTAATCGTCAAGAATTGACTAGCTTGAATCAGAGGCGTAACTTGAAGCTCCTGGGCCCTGGTACAAAAAGTGAAATGGGGCCCCCCAGCCATTTACAATCTGGTATCTCCTTTTGGGGACAAAAGGGGTTTTGGGGCCCCCTCAGGTGCAGGGCCCATACGATGCTCCCTCTGCCCCCCCTGTATTTCGCCCCTGGCTTGAATTTAAGATACATGTAAATAAACGTTTAATAATCAAAGTATTTAAGAATACCCAGTAACATTTTCAAAGAACTTTACCCAAGTACAGATGACACATACAGGAAAATGCAGGTAGTCCATGAAAAGATCTCTATAGGGGAGTGGATCCTTAGGGACACATTTAGGCTGCTTAGACTGCTTTAAGGGGTGGTGGGGCAAAAACGCCCAAACAAAAAAAGAAAGAAAAAACAACGCAGCCTGGGAGCAGGACACTAAAGCACAAGGCAAACTGGACTACAAGTACCAGCGGGGACTTTGAAGTTGTAGCAGCGGAGTCCGACCACAGGGAAAATAGAGGATGACATAAGCGGGGATATGAAACGGGGATGGCTAGAACACATTGCACACCCAGATGCCAACAAAAAATCGGGCCCTGGGGGGAAACAAAAGCCAGTAAAGGTGAATGGAGACACTGTGTTGCGGAGTCAATTTTTAACTGTTACCCTGCTGGAAGGTGCAAAAAACACTTGACTTACCCTAACACAGCTGCTGCCAAGGTCAAAAAGGCAAGTTTTGCACGCACAATCCCACACCCATTATTGTTAAAAAAATAAAAAATCCTTCAATATATTTCCCTTTTGCTCAAAATTTTGAAGGACATTATGAAAACGTCTCGGTCTAAGACTTTCTTTTTTGCCCTAGCAAAAACCCGTTTTCTCTTTCTTTTTCCCAAAAGCCTAATGAAATGAAAGGAGGCTCTTATTGCTAGCTTTGGAAAACAAGAAAGTCTTAGCCCAAAACATTTTTCATACATGTCCCTTTACACCCCTATAAAACTTTTTTTTTTTACAAAAGTCAAACCGTTAACTCTGAGGAGGATAAATGGATAAATGAACGTAAGAACTTACTTCCTCTATTTTCTTGAAAACCATCAGTTGCAAAAATGAAAGATGGAGATCCACTGGATCTCATTGAAGTAGAGGAAGCATAACCAGCTCCACATTTTCATTGCCATCTTGTGTGAATTCTGTTACTGAGCAGTATTCTTTAGGGTACGTCCACAAAGCAGTGACAAAATACTGGTCGGATTCTGTTTTAAGATTCGGGACTCTATTTTGTCGTCTTTCGCATGGTTTTGAGGCAGTTCTTTCCACGGTTTACAGATTCACTTACAGATTCACAGAAAACCAGGCAGAATGTTGAGCATGTACTAAGTTTTTCGGAATGCTGGCGGTACAAAAAACCTTCAGTGTGGACTACTGAACGGATTTTCTATTGAAGTCTATGTGTATGGTTGACATCATTTTTTTAGTGGTTTTCAAAATACAAAAACCGTTAAAAAACCGCCCAAAAAAACCTTGCCTTACCCATATATTTCCTCAAACCTATTGCTTTTTTACAATCTTTGATATACATTTTATATATTTTTATTTCGTTGAGACAGAAACATGAATCAGCTGTGCCTTTCTGCATAAAAAACATACCCAAAAAGTCACAAAAAAAGAGTGTTTTTTGGTCCATTTTCTGGTGCCTTTTAGATTCATTTTTGGATGTATTTTTTGTGCAGAAAGGCACAGCAATTAATGTTTTACATTTCTGAGCAAAAAGCGCACCAAAAAATGCTCTGTGTGAAAGCACATTAAGGGTATGGGTATGTTCACACAGCGTTTTTTAGATGCTCATTTGGATCCATGTTTCAGACCCAAAATAGACCCAAACACGCATCTAACAATGTGCACTTCAAAATACACTTCAAATAAAATTTTTACTTTTTTTTAAAGCTGTTTTTAAAGCGTAAATTTACACTTCAAAAAACCGTGTGAACATACCTTATGAACATCACTTTTGGTCCGTTTTCCAGTGCATAAAATGCGCAAAAAAAACGGCCCAAAAAATGCCGTGTGAACATACCCTAACACATTGCCTTAATTTTAAATTCGATTCATATAATCCAAAATGAAAATTTTCCCAAAAAACTGAAGCAAAAACCTGCACAGAGTAGATTCCAGCTATAAGCTACCCTGCATTTAAAAACTCTGAGATCTTGGCACAAGTGTATTTTCAGGAAAAGACAAGACAATCTTCAGTCAAAAATACAGGCCTCTGATTTTTATTAGCACAAACAAAAAAACAACCCCCTTGGGCTCTAATAACAAAGACCAATTTTACTGACAGTTTGTAATTTTCCCTATGTTTTCCAGATGTCTCCCCCCCAAGCTTGAAGGTAGTCAGGGTTTAACCACCTTAGTCAGTTCCCCGCGCCTTATATTTCCGGGGAAAACCCCGGAGGGACCAGGGGGAGTGACCCCACCTTGCTCTATGCTCACTCCATAAAACCACCCAGGAATGGCGAAGCCATACTAACATTAAACTTAAAATATGTCACAGTCTATACTGTCGACATCTACTAATAGTGGCCTTTCATTCCCCCAAATCTCCTTTCTTTGGGGGGGATGGTCTGGGAAATTGAAAAGGGGCACGCAAGGACCCTGCCCGGGGGTTATACTCGTTGTCACCTTCCCGCGTTGCCACCTTACAGTAGGTAGAGTGCAAAAAAACAAAGTTGGGGCAGTCACTCCCCCATACAAACAGTCTAGAGAAATAATGTTGGTCTGCACATCCAAAAAGTTTTTTTTTTTTTTTAAATGAACATAGGTGCTAGCTGGTGTGGAGGTAAAATGCAAACACAATCCAATATCACAGACACACAGACTAAAAACAATCAAAAAGAACATAGAATTTTTTGGAAAGCATTTTTGTACTTGAATACTTTGAAAATTTAGGGTTTTTAGTGACATTTTTATCAAAAATGAATAATCCACCCCCAATCGCAAGGCACTTCAATACAGAGGAAAAACCTACCTATATATTACCCTCTTGGGGCCTGTTAGACCTCCACATTTTTTGGAAGAAATTGCAGAAAAGAAAAAAAAAGGGGCTGGGGGTATTAAACGTCCTCGGGCGAATAAAACCACTTGACACATTGTGAAAAGAACTTAAATTCCACGTAAATAAAGTTGGTAACAATAAAAAACAAAACAGTGTAAACCTTGTACAAAGGGGTTGTCATATGAAAAAGTTATACCATAAACTATGGAAAAATGAAAACAAGAATACTGTGAATTAATACTGATATGATATGTCTTGTTTTGCATTGAGTCCAAGAGAAACCATATAGCCAAATTAAAGATCCACCAAGCCGCTCGTGAGAGAAGTTTCTTTTGCAAGTTTTCTCAGTACCAATAACTGACATGTCCGATGCTTTTCCAAATCATTTTAGAAAGGGGGGATACAGAGACAATGTAAATGAAAAGGGTCGTTCCATCTGAAAGGGGGCTTCTAATTTTTTAATTTTTAAAAGGCCAGTAGTACATCCCCCTACTGGCAAAACCCGAAAAAAAATTAGA
>JAODAL010033377.1:0-45641 GCA_025379985.1 Phyllomedusa bahiana
TATAAAATACTGCCCCCATGAAAAGAATAAAAACTACTATAAATACTGCCCCCTATTAAAGAATAAACTACAAATACTGCCCCTATTACAAGAATAAACTACTATAACTCCCTATGTACAAGAATATAACTACTATAATACTGCCCCTATGTACAAAAATTTAACTACTATAATACTGCCTCCATGTCAAGATATAACTACTATAATACGCCTCCTATGTACAAGAATATAACTACTATAATCCCTGCCCCTATGTACAAGAATTAACTCTATAACACTGACCCCTATGTAAAAGAATATAACTACTAAAATACTGCCCCTATGTACAAGAATATAACTACTATAAAAACCTGCCCTTGTACAAGAATATAACTACTATAAAACCCTGCCCCCCTATGTCCCAAGAATAAACTACTAAATACCTTTCCCTTAAGTTAAGAAATATAACTACTCAAATACTGCTCCTATGTACAAGAATAATAACTACTATAATACTGCCCTATGTACAAGAATAATAACTACTATAATACTGTCCCCTATGTACAAGAATATAACTACTATAATACTGCCCCTATGTACAAGAATATAACTACTATAATACTGCCCCTAGTAAAAATATAACTATTATAATACTGCCCCAAATGTACAAGAATATAACTACTATAATACCTGCTCCCTATGTACAAGAATATAACTGTAATATTTGTTTAAAACTTTTACATTTTTAAAATTTTTTTTTTCTAGGGATATTTTATATATATGAGTTTCTGGTGATTGATGTATTCGTGTCGCTTCCTCTGTGAAATGTAATATAAAGGATAAGGGAAATTTTTTCCAAAATACAATGCAGTCCCTCGTCTCCTGGTTTTGTTCATGTATTAATGTCTGGGTGAGAAGTACAATATAGAGAAGTCGATACATGAATCCCATACACAGATGGTTGAGCTCCTGGGGCCACAGTCCCAATGCCAATATCTATAGCGCGAATGTTCCCTCTGACTATTATCTTGGCAGGTATGGTAACATTGGCTTAGTCAGCGCTGGGATACAGTCCTGTGGACGTTGGGGACGGTAACAACAAATGTTAAATTTTTGGTTTTAAACCCTTTGCTTCTAATTTCATGGTCTTTTCATCACTTGATAATATACATAATATTGTATTCAATAAGTCACAAAGGGGCCCGGACTCATCTGAAAGTCCTGTGGTATAAGAACCAGTAAAATTTTGGTCACATGATCTGACCCCAAAGACCCAGACTCCTCTGAAGAGTCCTGTGGTATCAGATCCTATGGGCTGCTTATTGCAGCCTCCATGGGTCTCGTTCTCTAGCTCAACTCAGTCACACACCTCAATCTTTTTGTTCCTCCTTCCTGGTCGGTGTTGCAGTGTGGCCCGCAGGGTATATATCCAGCTGACAGGGGCCAGTAACATCCACATGATGTCAGGAACCCCAGCAGGACATTGCCCATCACCTCCGCCATCTTGTTTGCTTACCATAATGCACCTTGGCACCATCTGTCCCCCCAGGTAAGTGATGCACCCAGCTGTCCACACAATGTCATGATCCCCCAGCAGAGCATTGCCCATCGCACTGGTTCTGCCATTTTGTCTTCTTCCCATAGTGCATTCTGGTGCCAATGTACCTGGCTGTTCACATGATGAAGAACATGATGAGCCTTGGCACCAAGGCCCTTTCATCAGTCACCAGTTGTCCTTCCTTGGACACTTTTGATAGGTACTAAACAACCACACACCATGAACACCTCACAAGACCACTTTATCTACCGACCACATGTCCTCTTAATGGTGATGTCATCTTCGAATTAATCTACAAAATAATAACTGTTGACTAGGTTGGAGCATGAAGACCACAGTCTTGTTTACTAGGTTGGTGCATGAAGCCCGCAGTCCTGATTACCAGGTTGTCACCCCCATGGTAGACCTGAAACCCACAGAAATGTTTGTTAGTTTTGCATCTCATAGTAGATATGAAGCCCACAGTCTTCTTTACTAGGCTTATACCCCATGGTAGACATTAAGCCCACAGTCTTGTTTACTAGGTTGGTGCATGAAGCCCACAGTCTTGCTTACTAGTTTGACACCCCCATGGTAGAACTGAAACCAACAGAACTGTCTATTTGGTTTGCATCCCATGGTAGACATGAAGCCCATAGTCCTGTTTACTAGGCTGATGCTCCATAGTAGACATGAAGCTCACAGTCTTGTTTATTAGGCTGACACCCCATGTAACATAAAGCCCATAATCCTGCTTACTAGGTTAGCAGCTGCATATTGGCCTGAAACCCACAGTCCTGTTTATTATTTTTTGCATCCAATAGTAGACCCACAGTCTGCTCACTAGTCTAGCACCCCCATGCGTGACCTGAAACCCATAGACCCTTTTATTATTTTTGCAACCCATAATAGATAGAAGGCCACAGTCTTGTTGACTAGTTAGGTGTCCCATAGTAGATTACAAGCCCACAGTCTTCTTGACTAGTTTTGGTGTCCCATAGAGATATGAATCCCACAGTCTTGTTGACTATTTGGTGTCCCATAGTAGTTATGACGCCAATCTTTGACATTTGGTTCCCATAGTAACTAAACCCAAGTCTTGTTTGACTAGTTTGGTGTCCCATAGTAAATTTGAGCCCACATTCTTGTTGACGAGTTTGGTGTCCCATAGTAGACCTGAAACCCACAGTCTTGTTGACTAGTTTGGTGTCCCATAGTAAATTTGAAGCCCACAGTCTTGTTGACGAGTTTGGTGTCTCATAGTAGATATGAAGCCCACAGTCTTGTTGACTAGTTTGGTGTCCCATAGTAGATATGAAGCCCACAGTCTTGTTGACCAGTTTGGTGTCCCATAGTACAGTGTTCCCCAACTCCAGTCCTCAAGGCACACCAACAGGTCATGTTTTCAGGATCTCCCACAGAATGCACTGACAATAATGATATCACCTGTGCAGAATGCACTGACAACAATGACTTCACCTGTGCAATGCTAAGGAAAGCCAGAAAACATGACCTGTTGGTGTGCCTTGAGGACTAGGGTTGGGAACCTCTGCCATAGTAGATATGAAGCCCACAGTATTGATTAGTTTGGTGTCCCATAGTTGATATGAATCCCACATTCTTGTTGACTAGTTTGGTGTCCCATAGTAGATATGAAGCCACACTCTTGTTGACTAGTTTGGTGTCCCATAGTAGACATGAAGCCCACAGTCTTGTTGACTAGTTTGGTGTCCCATAGTCAATATGAAGCCCACAGTCTTGTTGATTAGTTTGGTGTCCCATAGTAGATATGAAGCCCACAGTCTTGTTGACTAGTTTGGTGTCCCATAGTAGATATGAAGCCCACAGTCTTGTTGACTAGTTTGGTGTTCCATAGTCGATATGACGCCCACAGTCTTGTTGACTAGTTTGGTGTCCCATAGTAGATATGAAGCCCACAGTCTTGTTGACTAGTTTGGTGTCCCATAGTAGATATGAAAGCCCACAGTCTTGTTGACTAGTTTGGTGTTCCATAGTCGATATGAGCCCCACAGTCCTTGTTGACTAGTTTTGGTGATCCCATAGTAGATATGAACCCACAGTCTTGTTGACTAGTTTGGTGTCCCATAGTAAGATATGAAGCCCACAGTCTTGTTGACTAGTTTGGTGTCCCATAGTATATATGAAGCCCACAGTCTTGTTGACTAGTTTGGTGTCCCATAGTAGATATGAAGCCCACAGTCTTGTTGACTAGTTTGGTGTCCCATAGTAGATATGAAGCCCACAGTGAACAATCCTATTATCAACGTTTTTGCTAAATTCATAATTACAGAAAATTAAAGAAACAAAATAGTTTTACTGATAAATTTGCCCCCAAAACAAAGATTCATCATAAAAAATGACAAACATTTTCTGAATCACCGCTTCCCGCCGCGCTCACGGCCGCCGCCTTGTTCTTTTTATTGGACAAAGACAGGAACAAAGGATTAAATCAGTTTTAAAAGTTCTAGAAACACAGAGAAAGTAGCAGAGGGAATTCAGGCCGCGGCTTTTCCTGTCACATTCACCCGCGGATACATCCAGCTTAAAGATTTATAGCGGAGCAGAGATTAATACACTCACTATCATCCTCCGCCAGACAAACCTGGGCCCAGACCAGCAAACCAACAACTGGACTGAGCGACGCGAGAGCAGGTGAAGCAGACACAACAGAGAGGCTTCCAGAAGCTTCTTCCTCTGTTATAAAAATAAGAAACCAGATCAGTGTCGATTGTTACAGAGAATAAATTGTAACATTGTAACCTGTGTATTCCTAGAACTGTTACACTGTAGCAATTTGAGGTTCCTGTCTCTGCTATACAAATTGCCGGCTCCGCCCCTTATGATTTTCTGCAGGTGCAGTCATGTGACATTTCAGCTCCAGCTAAATTTGTGTCAGGACTCAAATCCAGGACCCATAAAAACCCAGGCAAACAGCTCTTCCTCCTGAGCTATCCTGCTCTAGGACGGTCCACTCCTGAACCTCGCTCTAGTTCCTGCTCCATCAATTCCGGCTCCTGATTTCCAGATTGGACCCTATAATAACCCGGCCTTGCACTTCCTTCCTGTAAAAGGCATGGTGCTATAGGAAAGCTCACGGCACCTGCTCTGCTGCTATAATACTGCTAAGGCTCCGCCCATGTACTGACCCCCGGCTGCCTACTGACCCCTCTACCTGCCCACTCCTCAATACTGCTACTACTGTCCTACCCATGTACTGACCCCTCTACCCCCATTCCACAATACAGCTACTATGTCCCACAGTACTGACCCCTCTCCCTGCCCTTTCCCAATACTGCACACTGCCTACCTATTACTGACCCCTCTACCTGCCCATTCCCAATACGCTACTACGTCCTACATGTACTACCCCCTACCTGCCCACTCCTCAATACGCTACAACTGTCCTAACATGTAACCCCCTGGTTTTCCACTAAACCTCACTATTGCCTACTCTGACTGCCCCCTCCCTTGGACCCTGTGCCTGCCCACCCCCAAAATACAACTACCAATGTCATTCCCACGTACTCCCCTCTGGCTTCCTACGACCCCTCACCTCTTGCTCCCCAATACGCTACTCCTTACAAACCCATGAAAAATTCAGCTTGTAGTACCGCACTGTCGTAAAGGAGCTATAGTCACCAATCATGCAGCCCTCACAAATACATGAAGAGCAAAAGGGACATTAGTACCGCACTGTACTGTAAGAGGACATAGATCACCAATCACTGCATGCCCTCACTAATACATGTAAGAGCAGTACGGGACATTATCCCGCACTGACGTAGAAGGTCCTAAGACCAAACACGCATGCACATGACTAAACATTAAGAGCAGTACGGGACATTATCCCCGCCCTGTACTTAGAGAGGCGCATAGACCCCCAATCACGCTGCACCTACAATACATGTAAAGCAACAGGGCAGTAGTCCCCGCACTGTACTTAGAGATGTTATAGACCCCCAAATCCTGCATGCACCTACTAATACAGTAGCACCGCACTGTACTGTAGAGAGGCGCTATAGACCACCAAACACTGCATCCCCACCTCACTAATACTTTAAGAGCAGTACGGGACATGTAGTACCGACTGTACGTAAGAGGTCCATAGCCCGCAAAACACTGCATCACTTTATAATAATGAAAAGGCATACGGGACATGTATACCGCACTGACGTAGAGAGGCGCTATGGGACCCCCAAATCACGCATGCACCACTAATACATGTAAGAGCAAAAAGGACATGTATACTGCACTTACTGGTAGAGGCGCTTAACCACCAAACACTCCCTGCACCCACTAATACATGAAGAGCAGTAGGGGACAGTAATACCGCACTGATGTAGAAGGCTATAGCCCCACCAATCACTGCCTGCACCTCACTAATACATGTAAGACAGTACAGAATTATCCCCGACTGTTCGTAGAGAGTCGCTATAGCCCTAACACGCATGCACCTCACTAATACTGTAAACAAAAGGGGACAGTAGTACCGCACTGTACTGTAAGAGGCGCTAAGACCCCCAAAACACTGCCTGCACCTCACTAATACAGGTAAGAGCATACAGGACTGTGAACGCACTGTACTGTAAGGGGCTTATAGACCACCAATCACTCCCCTGCACCTCACAATACGGGTAAAGCAGTACGGGGACTGTAGTACCGCACTGTACGTAAGAGCGCTATAGACCCCAAATCACTGCCTGCACCTCCTGAACATGTAAGACAGACAGGACATAAGTACCACACTGACTGTAGAAGGCGCTATAGACCGCCAATCCTTCCCTCCACCCACAAATACGGGGTAAAGCATACAGACATTAGTACCGCACTGTACGTAGAGAGGCGCTATAGCCACCAATCACTGCCTGCACCTCACTAACATGTAAAGCATACGGGACATGTAGTACCGCACCGTACTGTAAAGGTCAATAGACCCCCAAATTTCCTACATGCCCCCTCACAATATATGAAAGCAGTACAGGACAGTCACGCACGACTGTAAAAACCTAAGACCACCAATCATTCCCTTTTCACCTCACTAATATATGTAAGAAAAAAAAGGGAAGTAGTACTCACTGTACTGTAGAACGCAAGACCCCCAATCACTGCCTGCACCTCACAATACATGTAAGACAGTACAACTTTTAGTACCCACTGTCTGTAGAGAAGCGCATAAACCCCCCAATCACTGCATGCACCCACTAATACATTAAGAGCATACGGGACATGTAGTACCGCACTGCTGTAGAAGGTGCTAAAACCACCAATCACTACACACCTCCAAAAAATTAAGAGCAGTACGGGAATTAGTACGCACTGTACTGTAGAGAGGCTATAATAATAATAATAATAAAAATCTTTTTTTATATAGCCCAACATTTCCGCAGCACTTTACAATTTGGAGGGGTAGGTAAAACAAAAACATACTTTGCACAATGAAAACATTACAAAAACCCAAAAGGGTGAAGGGCCCTGCCGCAAGGCTTAAAAATCTATTGGGTTGTATGGTGAACGAAGGTAAAAGTGCTAATTTACAATGGTCCACCCATGTGACAAAAAAGGGGGTTTGTTTTACAAAATTTGGATGAACCGCCACCCCTATATACATCTAAATACAGTTAAGTCCGAAAAGAAAAGTGTGGGGGGAGGGGGGTGTTACTTTGGGATTCGGGTAGGCCAACCGAGAAAAGAAATTTTCAGGCCCCTTTTAAACTATGAGAGTTTCGAGTGTGCCTGATCGCCCCGGTAGCATGTTCCAAGAACTGGCGCACGTTGAAGTCTTGAGGGGCCAGGGGAGGTTCGAATATTGATGAGGGGTAACCTGATATCATCACAGAGCGGAGAACGGGTGGGGGTGGAAAGCAGAATAGGGAGGAATTAGGGGGAGCGCGGCTGTGGAAGTTTTATGGGTGAGAGTGATGAGTTTTATTTTGTATCCTGTACGGGGATAGGCAGCCGTGCGGGGACTGCACAGGGAAGGCATCATATAGCGGCGGGAAAAAAACAAGCCTGCGCTGCGTTCTGGACAGATTGGAGAGGGGAGAGTTTACAGAGAGGAGCCGTAACCCAGGGAGTTGCAGTAGTCAAGACGAGAATAATAAGACAAATAGAGAGTTTGAGTTGTTTCCACATGAGAAAAGGACGGATTCGGGGAGAGTTCTTGATTTGCAGGTGACAGGAGCGGGGGGGGTTTGATTAGGGGAAAAAAAAGACAGACGGAATCTAGTAAACCCCAAAAAGCGGGCCTGCTGCCAAATTATGGTTGTGCCACACACTGAGACAGAAAGGCAGGGTAAGTCTGTTATAGAGGTGGATACAAGGGGTTTAGTTGAGATAAAGAGGACATGATGTCGGGAGACAGGGGGCCAACATCACTGGGTTTGTACGGGGCGGGAGTGATGTCTCGGAAGGGTAAATTGGGTGCAAACGAGAGATGGACGAACAAATCTACTGAGGTTTTTGCCCAAAGGGGGGTTATAATGAGAAAGGGGAGAGGCCCAAGAAGGATCCCTATAACCCCGACAGCAAGAGAAGAGAGGGGAGGTAGAACCGGAAAATGAGACACGAAGGAGGGGTTTAGAAAGGAGGAAGAAAACCCAAAGAGAAGCGGGTCCGGGAGGCCAAGGGGTGCGACTGGGGAGAAGGGGGTGACCACAGTGTAAAACCTGCAAAGACCCAAAGAAGCAAAATGAGTATTTGCCCTAAATTTTAGCAGTTGGAATCATTGGGATTTTTATTTAGAGCCCTTTCCAGGGGTGGTGGGGGTGCAGAAACCTGATGCGAGGGAAGAAAGAGTTACAGAGAAATTAGCGGATCCGGAGTAACCAATATCCCGGAGTTTGGAGATGAGGGCGGGTTAGAGACTGGTCGGTAGTTATCAGCACAGACGGTCAAGGGGGCTTTTCAGTAAGGGATTTAAAAATAGCTTTTTTTAAAAGGGAATTTGGGGAAGATCCCATTGAGAAGAGGGGTTACAGATTGCATTTTATTAGAGATGAAAACGGGAGAAATAGACGGGACAAGGTCGGAGGAAGGGCTCGTAAGCGGGGTGGGGTCGACAACAGGAAACCTGACACTTCTTCTTCTGTCTGGGGTCAAGAGCTGAAGTACCTGGGATTCGGGGAGGGACCAGAGGTGCTGCTTGGGGTTGAGATAGATGTTTTGGCCGTTTTTTGTAAATTTTTCTTTTTAAGTGAGTGCCGGGGGTCTTCAGCCAGAGGTCGTGACGGGGGCCGAACTTTCCCGAAAAGGGAAGAAAAGGGTGTCAAACAGTTTTTTTGGGGTTTTGTTTGAAAGGGTTGCTATAGGGAGGTGAAATTTTTTTGTTTGGCCGTGAAGGGCATTTGATAAGTCCTAGCATGAATTTGTATGGAGAAAGTCTGCGGTACTTCGATTTTCCCCCACAGATGCTCCACCATCGGAACATCGCTGCAGATGCGAGCTGAGGCTGTGCCAGGGCTTGGGTATTTTACTCTGGTGAGGGCGGTGTGGATGGTCCCAAATGTGTCCAGGGGGAAAAGAGTTTCATATATTGTTTTGGACCCCCCAGGGCAGGCAGGAGAGGAAGGGGATTGGAACAGGAGGACGTATGGGGTCTGTGAACTCCAGTGTTCAGGAGGGATTTTCTAAAGATGACGGGAGGTTTGTCCCGAGATGGGGGAGAATTATAATAGTGAAGGAAATAAAATTTAAATCAAGAATGTAAGGGGAAATTTGTAAAGTTAAGATTGAGGAACGGTTACAGAAAAAACCCAAACAAAGAGTTCCCATCCTTGTTGGGGGGGAGTTAGTAAACGCAAGAGCCCAAAAAGAGGTAGTGAAAGGTCTGAGAGGGAGAGGGGACTGGGGGCATCATAGGATTTAAAATCACCCATGATGAAGGTGGGTATTAGGGGAGAGGAAGGAAAGGGGGCCGGCAGCAAAAAAGATCCCGAAACTGCGGGGGGGACCGGAGGTCTTACACAACCGCGAGTCTGAGGGAAAAAAGGCTGAAAGAGTCGAGGGTGTGGACTCAAAGGAGGGGAAAAATGAGGGGGGGTGCAGGGGGGAAAGACCCGGTAATTTCAGTGTGGGGAAAAGAAGTATGCCACTCCTCCACCCGGCCTGTTCTCAGGGCTGGGGGGTTGGGGAAGTGAGGGGCCCCATAGGTGAGCGCAAGGAAGCGGTGTCAGAGGCGGGGCCATGTTTCTATGGTGCACAGGTTGAGGGGGTGAAAAGAAACAGGTCAGAAAAGCATGATTTGTTTCAACGGGGTCGGGGGGTTCCACAAGACATTTCAAAGGGACTGGAAAAGTGTACAGCGAAAACAATTAGGTTACAGGGTTTCATGGGAGAGGAGGTGGGGGAATAAGGAGGGTGGGGCCGGGGTTAGGAAGATGTCACCCTGCAGCAAGAAACAGAGAAAAAAAAGATACAGCAGATGGGTTCAGATGATGTGACGGCTTTTTTTGCACAATTTTGTGAGCAGGTGTTTGTGGTATTTGAAAAAAGGGGGGGGAGGGTGATGAACACGGGGAGGAAGGACGAGGCGCTGAAAAATGAGATTCTCGGGCAAAAAATGGGTGGGAAGCCGGAGGTAGAAGGCTAAGATAACACAATACTGAGCATGGGAATATTTTTTTTGTAACCTGATACTTACAAGAAAAGACTTCCCCTACCCCCTTCGGCCCACTTACGGTCTAATACGGTTTTTTTTTCAGATACCCTTGATTCAGACATCACTTTCATATCTGTTTCCCACCTAATGGGTAACTGACCCAAGCAAAATAATTTAAACTACCCAAGTGGATTCATTGTATAAATCCCCTGGGGCCCACGCCACAAGGGTGGGTTACAAATAAGCCACAGAGGAGATGCTACAGGGCAAATTCAGGTCACACAAAACAAAAAAAAAGGGTAATTTTTACAGGACAGAATTGGAGAAAACTATGCATTCGCATACCAAAAAACAGCACAGCAATTTACAAAACAGCAGAGAAAATATGGAGGGTATCCCTATTCACAATTCAAAAAACCGAACCAGCATGCACCTCATTAAAACATGTAAGAGCATAAAGGGGCATTTAGTACTGCACTGTACTGTAGAGGCCTATAGACCCCCAATCACTCCATGCTCTTCACTAATACTTAAGAACAGTACGGAAAGTAGTACCGCACTGTACTGAGAAAGGGGGATAACCACCAATCACTGAATCTCCCCCATAAACAAGTAAAAGCAGTAAAGGACATGATTACTTACTGTAGAGGGTGCAAAGGGCCATCAACATCATCCCCACTAAACAATAAAGCAGTACAGGACATGTATAAAACCCCACCGTACTGAAGAAGGGGCTATAGACCGCCAATCACTGCATGCTCCCACAAAAAAATGTAAACAGTACAGGACATGTAGTACGCATGTACGAAGAGAGTGCAAAACCACCAATCACTGCATGCACCCACTAATACATTAAGAGCAGACAGACTTAGTACCGCACTGCACTGTTGAAGTGCATAGACCAAACCCAAAAAACTGCAGCACCTCACAATCATGTAAAAGCGACAGGACATGTAGTACCGACGCACTGTTTAGAGGTGCAAGACCACCAATCACTGCATGCACCTCACTAATACATGAAGAGCAGTCAGGACATTGTACCCGCACTGCCTTTTGAAGGTCATAACCACCAATCACTGCATGCACCTCACTAATACATTTAAGAAACAGCAGGATATGAAACCGCATGTAAGAGGCACATAGACCACCAATCACTGCATGCACCCACTAATACATGTAAGAGCAACAGGGCATGTAGTACCGCACTTACTTTAGAGAGGCCTAAGCCACCCAAACCTCCATCTCCTCACTAATACTGTAAAAAGCAGTACAGACATGAGTAACGCACTTACTTTAAAAGGTCTATGGACCACCAAAAACTGAAAGTTCCTCACTAATACAAGTAAAAGCAGTAAAGGGCATTAGTACTGCACTTACGAGAGAGGGGCTATGGACCATCAATCACTGAATGCCCTCACTAATACAGAAAGCATACAGGGCATTAGACTGCACTGTACGTAAAGGGGCTATAGACCACCAAACACGCAAGCACCCACTAAAATTTTAAAACATACAGGACATGATACCGCCTGACTGTAAGAGGGCTATAGACCACCTCACTGCATGTATCACTAAAAACATGTAAGACATACAACTAGTACCCCCACTGTAGAGAGGGCCCATAGACCACCGACACTGCATGCCCTCACTAATACATGTAAAGCATACAGGGCATGTATTACCGCACTGTACTGTAGAAGGCCTTAAAAACCACCAACACGCATGCACCCCCTAATACAGTAAGAGCTACAGGACAGTAGTAACCGCACTGTACGCAGAAGGCGCTATGACCCCAATCACGCATGCCCTCACTAATGATTAAAAACAGTACAGACATTAGAAACCCCAGTACTTTAAAGCGCATAGACCACCAATCACTGCATGCACCTCACAATAATTAAAGCAACAGACATGTATACCGCACGTATGCAGAAGGCGCTATAACCACCAATCACTGCATGCACCCACAATAATTAAGAGGAACAGGACTGTAGTACCACACTTTTCTGTAGAGAGGGGTATAGACCCCCAAACTGCATGCACCTCACTAATAATTTTTAAACAGTACAGGACAGTAGTAAAAAAACCGTATGTAGAGAGGTCTATAACCGCTAAACACTCATGCACCCACAATACATGTAAGGCATACGGACATGTAATACCGCACTGTAGAGAGGCGCTATAAACCCCCAATCACTGCATGCACCTCACAATACATTTAAAAGCATAAGGACATTAGTAACCCGGGACTGTACTGTAAGAGCGCTAAAACCGCCAATCACTGCATGCACCCACTAATACATTAAGATATACAGGGCATTAGTACCGCACGCACTGTAGAGAGACTATAGAACGCCCAAACCTGCATGCCCTCACTAATACAGTAAGAGCAGTACAGGACAGTAGTACCACACTTACTGTAGAGAGGGGCCCAAAACCACCAGTCACGCAAACACCTCAATAATACAGTAAGAGCAAAAAACAGGGCCTGTAGTACCGCACTTACTGTAAGAACACAAAGACCACCAATCACTGCATGCACCCCACAATACATTAAAGCAGTACAGGACATGTACACATACCGTACTGTAGGAAAGGGGCCATAGACATCACACTGCAAGCCCTCACAATACAGTAAGAGAACAGGACATGTATACCACACGTACTGTAGAGAGGGGCTATAGACCACCAAAAACACATGCACCTCAATAATACAGTAAGAGCGTACAGGGGCAGAAATTTCCGCACCGTACTGTAAGAGGGGCTATAGACCCCAATCACTGCTCACCTCACAATCAGTAAGAGCAGCACAGGCATGTATACCGCACTGTACGTAGAGGGCGCTATAGACCACCAAACACTGCTGCCCTACTAATACATGTAATAGCAGTACAGGACATGTAGTAACCGCCGTACTTTAAAAAGAGGCCAAAGACCACCAATCACTGCATCACCTAAATCAGAAAGCATAAGGGCATGAACCGAAATGTACTTAGAAACTGCTATAGACCACCATCACTGCATGCACCTCACTAAAACATGAAGAGCAGTACGGGGCATGTATACCCCCACGCACTGTAGAAGGCCTATAGACCCCAATCACTGCATGCACCCACAAAAACTGTAAGGGGCATACAGGACATTGGGAACCGGGACTGTACTGTAGAGAGGCTCTATAGAACCACCAATCACAGCATGTCACCTCACTAAACATGTAAGAAGCAGTACAGGACATGTAGTACCAGCACTGCACTGTAGAGCGGCGCAATAGACCACCAATCACTGCATGCACCTCACTAATACATGTAAGAGCATTACAGGAACATGAAGTACCGCACTGTACTGGTAGAGAGTGCGCTAGATGACCACCAATCCCTGCATAGACCTCACTCATACATTAAGAGCAGTTACAGACAATGTCGTACCTAAGCACTTACTGTAGAGAAACATGCTATTAGACCACCAATCACTGCATGCACCTCACTAATACATGTAAGAGCAGTACACGGACAAGTATACGCACTGCACTGTAGAGAGCCTAATAGACCACCAATCACAGCAGCACCTCACTAAATACATGTAAGCTCCATAGAGCTAATTATACTGGCACTGTACTGTAGAGAGGCGCTATAGACCACCATTCACAGCCTGTACCTCATTAATGCAGATTTTTTTACAAGTAAAATGTTTATGCTATTTTGCTCATTCTTCCAGTCAATCACAATTGCTACAAATCAATGTCGTCAGTGTGTGTAACAATTTGTAAGGTGAGTGTAGTAAGAGCATTTCTGCTGGAAATAGTGTATCCCGAGACATTGTAGCTTGATAGAGCGCTGTATCTCTGGTTTGCCTATAATCCCATTCATATTGCACATGGCTCTGTAGAGACTGATGGGACTCGCAGGAACACAACATCCAATAGATGCGCAACAGAGTCTAGCTCATTTCCCATGAGCCCTTTTGGGGGATAGTATAAAGGCAGTCCCCCGGGTTGAAGGGGTATTGCCACGATGTAAAGTTGACGTGGATCCTCCAAAATGGGTATTTATCACATTTCTAAATATGAGTGGAATCAAATCAGTGAAGCCTGTGGAAAGCAGCAGCATTGCTCACTCCCCCTTAGTTACCTGAAAGTTTACCATTAATACACGGTCCAGAGGAGCTGATCTGGCTGTGCTTCATGTGTGTACATCTTATCATATGACAGGGAACATGACATTTGAGCAGTCAAGGGTCTGCGTGCAGCGTATGAGTCTGTACTGGCTATACACAGAATCCACTGTTTGTAATGTTATTATTTGAGTTAACAATTGAAGACCTCCTTAATCCCTCGCTCTCTGCTCACCCCCCCCCTCTCCCTCCCTGCATGTTCCTGACACAGCATGCATAGTTTATATTCTCCTCTTTCCGTGAAAAGTAACGTCACTTCCTGGCAAAATCCCTTTCAAAGAACGGGCTCGGAAATGTAGTTTTGTTCATAAGTTGATTTTATGTAAGTTTCAGAACAGTACAATTTCAAATTGACTCCAGCACAAAAGTTGTTTTTTTTTTTTTTAGTTTTGGATAGCGCAGGAAGGGTTTTTACATTTGTTTGCTCTCTTTGCGCCTTATAAGAAGATTTTACTTCATTTTTCACCACCTAGCTTCTGTGGCTATGCTGGCACTTGTTGCTCCCAGCTACTATCTGCTGTGAACATGAACGACAATGCCAGGCACGCCGCCATAAGTTTCTGTTGTAACAGGATGGGTATAAGTCGAGGACTGGCCTGTATTTAATTTTCATTGTAAGCGACTTATGGTGTTGAGCTGCCTCCACAAACCAACATGGTGTCTCTCCCTTTCAAATAATGCAATTCATCAGGTTTTTTTTCATTCCATTGGAGTTTGTCCGGTTGGCTTCTGTTCATGAAGCAGGAAGCTCATGATGAGCATAGCCCATAGACGAAAACTTAGAAGCTCCGAGGCATATTGCAAAAAAGTGAAATGTGCCCCCCCACTACCATGTGCCACTTATAATGCTGGGTGTCTCCATATGTGGCAGGAGGGCTTTTGGCCCCTCAGCTGCAGGCCCGGTAGTGACTGCTATCTCTGCACTCCCCTATAGCTACACCCCTGCCATGCCATAGAAGCATGTGACTATCCCCAGGCAGATCAGTAACTATGGGGCTCCCGCTTAGACATTAATAGAGGACGTTAGCAGGAAACAACAGAAAGTAATATTCCCAGCCCAAAGCTTGACCCCGGCAGCGCAGTTTTCCCACCGAGGTCTCAAGTCTCTTGCCTCATCCCCCTATTCCCGTTATGCAATATTTTCGGATAGTAAAGAACAGAAAATATAAAAAAAAAACAAAAAAACAACATAAACATAAGCCTAAAAACGAGCGGAAACGATGAGAAGGTCGGAATCAGCCGGAAACAAATGAGATGTTTTTGTATCATTTTATTTTTTTTTCTATTATAAATTGCAACACATTGTACAACAGAAAAATCTTTAAAATAGGAAACGCGCAGGTCCATAAAAAACACATTATACGATCATTACTCAAAGGAAGCAACCTTCGCCGAAGTCGTTTTCAAGACTTAGTCGTTAACTTTAATCATCTAACTTGTCGGAGACGGCGGAAAGCTTGAATACCTGGATTTGTCTTGGGGTTTCCCTCCCGAAAACCCCGCCCCCCCCCCACCCCCCCCGGGCCCCAAAGGGGGCAGCCCTTTCCTTTTTTTAAATTTTATCCCCCCCCACCTTTGGGTGTCCTCACACGAGGGGTTTTTTGCTTTTTGTGGATGAGTTGTCTATTTTTAAAGGCATAAACCCTTTGGGAAAATAAAACCAAAAAAACATAAATTTTTTTTGTAAAAAAAAAAGCAATTCCACAATTTTTTTTTTTTTGGTTTTTTTTACTTTTTTTCGCAATAAAAAAACAAAAAAAAAAAACAAAAAAACGTTCCCGTGGGTTGAGTAGGATACGATTAACTATCTTAGATGTGAAAACCCCTTTTGACGTCTGTATCAAAATGGTTCTCGAGAGCTGATTGGAATGAGTCCTGAAATGGAAATTTTTGGGGATTTAAAGGGGTATTCCAGTGTTGGACTGGGATGCCTAGAGTCCACAGGTGGAGTTGATTCTAGGGGCCCACAGGTGGCGTTGTTCTAACAGGGAAATTTTTTCCCAGGGGGGTTTGGGTTTTAGGGGCCCACAGGTGGAGTTGATTTTAGGGGCCCACAGGTGGAGTTGATTTTAGGGGCCCAAAGGTGGAGTTGATTTTAGGGCCCCACGGGTAGAGTTGATTTTAGGCGCCCATGGGTAGAGTTGATTCTAGGGCCCCACGGGTAGAGTTGATTCTAGGGCCCCACGGGTAGAGTTGATTCTAGGGCCCCACGGGTAGAGTTGATTCTAGGGCCCCACGGGTAGAGTTGATTCTAGGGTCCCTCCTATACTATACCTCTTGCTTTTTGTCTTTTCTGAGGATGTACATGCAGTTAAAAAAAACATCTCCAAGTCTACCATGCTCGGGGCGCAAAAAAGCATAGAAAGAGAGGCAGAAAGCAAGAGGCAGAGTATAGGAGGCAGGTCCAGTCATTTACAGTAGCTGTAGGGTAGATCCCCAAAGTAAACTCTACCTGTGGGCCCCTAACCCCACTTTCCCAACCTTTGTGGGCCCCTGGAATCAACTCCACCTATGGGCCCAAGGCATCCCAGTCTGACACTGCCGCTAGCAACATAACTTGCACACAGTCCTCTGGGTTGTCCACCTGTTAGTGTGCAGGAAACAGAACAGTCCCAACTTTTAGGTAAGTCCCGATGACCCCTCAGCTCACTTGACTTCCAGGGTTACATTGCCAACAAAACCAAGGTCTGAAAATGTGGGAGCAGTCTTCCCACTCAGCGCTTTGACTGCTCCAGTAAAAGCCTAGCCCGGATTAGCAGCATCAGCAGCCATACTAACATAAACCCCATTGTCAGTTTGCAATATGGAACTGAAGTTGTGTAAAATTCAGGCCCGTCACCGTGACCAGGCATCGCGGTGACACGTATCTGCCATCTGTGACACCTCCTGGAGCCTTCTTACAACAGGTTAGTGGTGTTATGTTCAATATCCTATCCAGTGTTTATCTACTGTATATTTAGTGCTGGATATTTCCCTACCTTTGTTCCTACAGGTTTTGTCTTGCTCGTGGTCTGGGCTCACTACTTCTTATTTCAGTACTTTACTGAAGATAAAATCTGCAGCTAGAACAGGAAGCTTGCATACGGAAGAGCGCACAGCAAGCGAGATAGCGGCACCAGGCGTCACCCATGGCTTCATTGCTGATTTACAAAGTATGATAAATTCGACTGGATCAGCATATTTCAGTGGTGGCAGCAGGGACCGTCTGTGCATTGCATCCTGGGAGGAACGTCTGGAAAGCAGAAATCCTAAAAAAAGAATAAATGTATAAAATCACATCACTGGGCGGCTGATATTCCTGACCTATGTGTCCTAGCAGTAGGTTGTCACAAAATGACCGCATGGCCTCAACAAAACATGAGAGCAACCTTCTAGACACTTTAACACCTTAGAGGTATAATATACTGAAAATATAGAATTTACCAATATAAGGGGAGTCACGGTGTGCATACATTACTGACCCTGAGTTACTTCCTGTATTATCCTCCAGAGCTGAACTCACTATTCTGCTGGTGCAGTCACTGTGTACATACATTACTTATCCTGTACTGATCCTGAGTTACATCCTGTATTATCCTCCAGAGCTGCACTCACTATTCTGCTGGTGCAGTCACGGTACATACATTACTTATCCTGTACTGATCCTGAGTTACATCCTCTATTATCCTCCAGAGCTACACTGACTATTCTGCTGGTGCAGTCACTGTGTACATACATTACTTATCCTGTACTGATCCTGAGTTACATCCTGTTTTTATCCTTCAGAGCTGCACTCACTTTTTCTGCTGGTGCAGTCACTGTACATACATTACTTATCCTGTACTGATCCTGAGTTACATCCTGTATTATCCTCCAGAGCTGCGCTCACTATTCTGCTGGTGCAGTCACTGTGTACATACATTACTTATCCTGTACTGATCCTGAGTTACATCCTGTATTATACTCCAGAGCTGGACTCACAATTCACTGGTGCAGTCACTTTATACATACATTACTTATTCTGTACTGATCCTGAGTTACATCCTGTACTATACTCGGGAGCTGCACTCACTATTCTGCTGGTGCAGTCACTGTACATACATTACTTATCCTGTACTGATCCTGACTTACATCCTGTATTATCCTCCAGAGCTGCGCTCACTATTCTGCTGGTGCAGTCACTGTACATAACATTACTTTTCCTTCACTGATCCTGAGTTACATCCTGTACTATCCTCCAGAGCTGCACTCACTATTCTGCTGGTGCAGTCACTGTACATACATTACTTATCCTGTATGATCCTGAGTTATATCCTGTATTATCTCCAGAGCTGCGCTCACTATTCTGCTGGTGCAGTCACTGTACATACATTACTATCTACGATCCTGAGTTACATCCTGTATTATCCTCCAGAGCTGCATCACTTATTGTGCTGGTGCAGTCACTGTACATACATTACTTATCCTGTACTGATCCTGGTTACATCCTGTATTATCCTCCAGAGCTGCTATCACTATTCTGCTGGTGCAGTCACTGTACATACATTACTTATCCTGTACTGATCCTGAGTTAAATCCTGTATTATACTCCAGAGCTGCGCTCACTATTCTGCTGGTGCAGTCACTGTACATACATTAATTATCCTGTCCTGATCCTGAGTTACATCCTGGAGTATACTCCAGAGCTGCGCTCACTATTCTACTGGTGCAGTCACTGTGTACAACATTACTTATCCTGTACTGATCCGAGTACATCCTGTATTATCCTCCAGAGCTGCACTCACTATTCTGCTGGTGCAGTCACTGTGTACATACATTACTTATCCTGTACTGATCCTGAATTACATCCTGTATTATCCTCCAGAGCTGCACTCACTATTCTGCTGGTGCAGTCACATTACTTATCCTGTACTGATCCTGAGTTACATCCTGTATTATCCTCCAGAGCTGCGCTCACTATTCTGCTGGTGCAGTCACTGTACATACATTACTTATCCTGTACTGATCCTAATCGTGTTTTGTGTAGATGGATACATGCATAATTCGGTTTGTCACTTTATTACACTTCGGTTGTCAAAATAAAACCCTTCCATTGACTTCACCTTTGCTCCTGTGTCGCTCGCCCCGTCACCCTGACGCCCGCTGCAGCAGATATAATTTGTTGCTCATAGAACTCATTAGTGTCTATAATATAAGACCTGCTTGTTTTCTCTAACTCTGGACTTAGATTAGACCTCGGCTAAGAATCCATTAAAACGCTTCACTGAAGCCTCCAAAGAAAATCCACAGGATCCGATCTGATTTGTTACATATTTATCTAATGCAAATACATAAAAGTAACAAAGTATCATCATTAGTGAAACGTGAATGATCAAGAGAAAGTAAAATGTAAGAGGTCTTCTACCTCCAGCTGCCTCCGGTGTGTCCTAAGATGGTTTAGAAGATATCATGGGCTGGAGGTCCATGAAATTTCCAGACCTAGGAGGCTTTATAACATTTTTTCTGCAGGGCCTGACTAGGTCACCAGAGAGCCAGAAAATCCTTGATGGTCCAAGGTCCTGGGATCGCAATGGACTGCTAAAGTCCTTTGTTATCTCATGGAGATTTCTGGTAGTCTCAGGTTTTGAAACAAGAATAGAGCCCAGAAGTTCTTTTTATCTCATGGAAATCCTTGGTGGTCTCATTCTTGAACAACAATAGACCCCTACAATGCTTTCATTTCATGAAGATCCTTGGTGGTCCTAGGTTCTAAAAACAATGGACGCCAGAAGTCCTTTCATCTCATGGAAAATTTTGGTGGTCCAAGATTCTGGAATTACATTAGAACCCAAGAATCCTTGACTGTTCCAGGTTCTAGAAAACAAAAGGACTCTAAAAGTTCTTTCATCTCATGGAAATCCTTGGTGGCCTCAGGTTCTTGAACAACAATGAACCCCAAAAGTCCTTTCATCTCATGGAGATCCTTTGGTGGTCCTAGGTTCTAGAACAACAAGTGCCCTGAAGTCCTTTTATCTCATGGAAATCCTTGGTGGCCCAGGTTCTTGAACAACAATGGACCCCAGAAGTCCTTTCATCTCATGGAGATCCTTTGGTGGTCCTAGATTCTTGAACAACAATGGACCCCAGAAGTCCTTTCATCTCATGGAGATCCTTTGGTGGTCCTAGGTTCTAGAACAACAAGAGCCCTGAATGTCATTTTCCACTCATGAAACCTTGGTGGTCCCAGGTTCTTGAACAACAATGGACCCCAGAAGTCCTTTCATCTCATGGAGATCCTTTGGTGGTCCTAGGTTCTAGAACGACAGGAGCCCGGAAATCCTTGGTAGCCCAGGTTCTTGAACCACAATGGACCACAAACGTCCTTGTCATCTCAGGAGATACTTTGTGAGTCCTAGATTCTTGAAGCCACAAAGGAACCCCAGCAATCCTTTTCATCTCATGGAGATCCTTTGGTGGTCCTAGGTTCTAGAACAACAAGAGCCCTGAAGTCATTTCATCTCATGGAAATCCTTGGTGGCCCCAGGTTCTTGAGCAACAATGGACCCCAGAAGTCCTTTCATCTCATGGAGATCCTTTGGTGGTCCTAGGTTGTAGAACAAGAGCCCTGAAGTTCTTTTTATCTCATGGAAATTATTGGTGGGCCAAGATTCTAGAATTTCAATGGATCCCAATAGTCCATGGTTGTTCCAGGTTCTAAACAAAGCAATGGACCCTGGAAGTCCTTTCATCTCATTGAAATTTAAGCTCTTTCAGGGAGGGTCTGATTGGCCCACCAGAGAGCCACATAATCCTTGATGGTCCTAAGTTCTGAAAAAACAATAAACTTCAGAAGTCCTTTTATGTCATGGAAATCCTTGGTGGTCCTAGAAAACAAGGGGTCCATAGAAGTCCTTTTATCTCATGGAAAACCGTGGAGTTCTCAGTTTCTTGAACAACAATGGAAACCTATACTTCCTTAAGTTCATTAAGATCCTTGGTGGTCATAGGTTCTAAAAAAACGTGGACTCCAGAAGTCCTTTCTTCTCATGGAAATCTTTGCTGGTCCAAGATTCTGGAATTATATTGGAACCCAATAGACCTTGACTGTTCCAGGTTCTAGAAAACCAAGGGACCCTAGAAGTCCTTTCATCTCATGGAAAGCTTTGGTGATCCAAGATTCTGGAATTACATTGGAAACCAATAGTCCTTGACTGTTCCAGGTTCTCGAAAACCAAGGGACCCTAGAAGTCCTTTCATCTCATGGAAATCTTTGGTGGTCAAAGATTCTGGAATTACATTGGAACCCAATAGTCTTTGACTCTTCCAGGCTCTAGAAAACCAAAGGACCCTAGAAGTCCTTTCATCTCATGGAAATCCTTGGTGGTCTTAGGTTTTTGAACAACAATGAATCCCAGAAGTCCTCTCATCTCAAGGAGATCCTTTGGTGGTCCTAGGTTCTGGAACAACAATAGAGTCCTGAAGTTTTTTTTCCCAGGCGCAAAAACAAACCAGATACTCATTTGGAGACAACTTTTTTGGGGTGTTTGCCTCTCTGTAGTACAGCGCCAAGTACTGGTGGGCTGTGCAAGAGGCGCTTTAATACCGTAGATGTAGTTCAAAAGGGATAATGTTCCTCATTAGTGAAAGGCACCATGTCGGTGTGTGAGACTTGTTCACCTTGGTCGCTCCACGGAAATTTAAATATTCAAAGACAAAATGACTCTGCAGCGCCACCTATTGGATATAGAATTCCTCAATATGCCTTGCAATATGACTGGGAGGAAGGCCAAATCAGATATGCATCTGCAGACAACTGTTTTGGGTTGGTTGCTCCTCATTAGTACAGCGCCAAATACTGGTTGGCTGTCTGAGAGGCTGTTTAATAGATGCAGTTCAAATGGGATAATGTGCCTCATTAGTGAAAGGCACCATACATGTCGGTGTATGGAGACTTATACACCTTAGTAGCTCCACTGAAATTTAAATATTCAAAGACAGACTCTACAGTGCCATCTATTGGATATAGAATTCCTCAATACGCCTTGCAATAGGACTGGGAGGAAGACCAAATCATATACTCATCTGCAGACAACTGTTTTGGGGTGTTTGCCCCTCATTAGTACAGCGCCAAGTACTGGTTGGCTGTGTGAGAAGCTCTTTAATACCATAGATGTAGTTCAAAAGGGATAATGTTCCTCATTAGTGAAAGGCACCATGTTGGTGTGAGGAGACTTGTTCACCTTGATGCTCCACTAAAATTTTAATATTCAAAAACAAAAAGACTCTTCAGCGCCACCTATTGGATGTAGATTTACTCAAGTCACATACGCCTTGCAATATGACAGGGGGGGTGGGGAGGGTGGTGTGGAGGCCAAATCAGATACTCATCTGCAAACAATTGTTTTGGGGGGTTTGCCCCTAATTAGCACCGCGCCAAGTACTGTTGGGCTGTGAGAGAAGCACTTTAATAGACGTACTTCAAAAGGGATAATGTTCCTCATTAGTGAAAGGCACCATGTTGGTGTGTGGAGACTTGTTCACCTTGGTGGCTCCACTGAAATTTTAATGTTCAAAAACAGACTCTGCAGCGCCACCTATTGAATGTAGAATTCCTCAAATCACATACGCCTTGCAATATGACTGGGGGGAGGCCAAATCAAATATTCATCTGCAGACAACGGTTTAGGGTTGATTGCTCCTAATCGGTGAAGAGTAGAGTACTGGTCGGCAGGGTGAGAGGCTCTAGGGTAGCTTATAAAGGGTAATTCTCTTTATGTAACAATTGCTTATCGTATGTAGGGATATATGAGGGACAGGGAGGTACAGCTGCTGCACCAGCGAGGTGGACACTTGCCATAGCAGCAGCTGTGAGTCTATTGGTCACACTTAAATGCAGGTTGTTTAAGACCAATATTCTATTCTGCACAACCGGCCGCATCTGGCGCGCCTCACAGACGTGCGCTCACTGAAGGAAGCCCCGCGATGAGGCCTTCAGTGCAGGAGAAGCAATGTTTTGCAGTCTATTGATTTTTAAACTGCAATGATTTCCCCAATGCATGAGCAGGAATATTTCACTGTCTTGTTTGATCTCTTTGCGCTTATTGCAACTTTTTCAACTCATCTCTCAAATTAAAGGTAAGAGGCGCTTCCAGCTCACGGCCTCTCCTCTGCCGCTCTCACCTCATTACTGTCATCCCTATTTATCAACACATTTATCTCACAATTCTCCAAAGATTAAAAGGAGATTTTCACCTGAGCCCTCCCAACGCCGGGATCAACCGAGCGAGAATTCCGTACTAATTTTGCTATGACATGGTCAAGAAGAATGAATTACATATTTGTAAGGGCCACAAAAAAAGGATAGAGTCTACTATTCCACCATCCTATTGTGCCATAGTGTTGATCCAGAGGAAGGCAAACACCCCCATGAGGTAGAAGCCAATTCTTCTCATTCTAGGCAAAAAATTCCTATACCCAACACAATCTGATCAAACGACCCTTCTCCAGAACCCCGGTCCTCTATAACTGTTATAATTATTACAACTAGAAATTCTCCAGACCCTTCTCCCGAATCTGGTGACTATACTTTTTATATTATTACATCTCTAGAAATGTATCCAACCCTTCTCCAGAATCCTTGGTGACTATACCTTATTATATTATTACATCTATAAATGTATCCAGACCCTCTCCCAATCCTGGTGGACTATACCATTGTTATATTATTACTTCTAGAAATGTATCCAACCCTTCTCCAGATCCCGTCACTATAACTTATTTCATTACATCTAGAATTGTATCCAGACCCTTCTCCAGAATCTCCGGTCACTATAACTTGTTCTAATAATTACATCTAGAAATGTATCCAGAAGACCCCTTCTCTCCAGAATCCTGTCACTATAACTTGTTTATATTTATACATCTAGAAATTATCCAGAACCCTTCTCCAGAATCCTGGTCACTATAACTTTGTTCTATATTACATCTAGAAATGTATCCAGCCCTTCTCTCCAGAATCCCGGTCACTATAACTATGTTCTATTATTACAATCTTTGAAATGTCTTCCAGACCTTCTCCAGAATCCCCGTCACTATAACTTGTTCTATTTATTACATCTAGCAATGTATCCAGAACCTCTCCAGAAGATCCTGGACACTATAACTTGTTCAATTATTACATCTAGAAATGTATCCAGACCCTTCTCCAAATCACAGGTCACGTATAACTTGTTATATTATTACATCTAGAAATGTAATCCCAACCCTTCCCAGAATCCTGGTCACAATACCACTTGTTATATTATTACATCTAAAATGTATCCATCCAGACCCATCTCCAGAATCCTGGTCCACTAAAACTTGTTATATTATTACATCTAGAAATGTATCCAGACACCCTTCTCCAGAATGCCCCTGTCACATAACTTGTTAAATCATTACTTCTAGAAATGTATCCAGAACCCTTCTCCAGAAAACCCGGTCCACTATAACTGGCTTATAACATTAACATCTAGAAATGTAATCCCAACCCTTCCTCCAGATCCCATACACTATAACATTATAATAATACATCTATGAAATGTATCCAGCACCCTCTTTCCAAAATCCCGGTCACTATAACTGGTTTTATATATTACATCTAGAAATGTATCCAGAACCCTTTTTTGAACTGTTATTGAAACTTCATCATGACAAGTTACTATGGCAGAGAGTTCACGACAGTCTCACTGCTCTAACAGTAAAAAAATCCCTTTCTATGCTCCTCCCGGCTCTGATACGTGCTAGGCCACTTCTTCTACCTGTCATATGGACCAGGCTTGTCCACCTCAAGCTATTCTGTATTCTCATATTCCCATCCCCTATTAGAAACCGTATTTTCAAAAGACAAACATAACCAAACTAATGTGTCCTTGACTGAGCCTTTCTCAGATCATTTTCGTCTTTCCAATTTGTAAGAGTATTATTACCCCTTTCATCTGAACCATCTATTACGACCTCAGCCTCTCGCCAGCTCTGTCCTATGGGAACATACCCCACCACCCTCTCCTCAGGTGCCATATCACCTTTGTTAAAGGGGTTGTCTCACTACAGGGATCGCTGCTTTTTATGTTAAGGTTCTTGCACAAACAAGTCACTTTGCAATATGTTTGTCCTTAACAGTGTCCTCTCCATTCCTTGATATCTCCTCCTAGCAGGGCTGCATCAGCTCCTCCTATCGCTATAAGCTGACAGACACTGTTATATCACTTCCTGATAGGTTGCCAGCACTGGTTGCTATAGCTACAGACCTGTCAGATCTCTCCTGATAGGCTGCCAGCACTGGTTGCTATAGCTACAGACCTGTCAGATCTCTCCTGATAGGCTGCCAGCACTGGTTGCTATAGCTACAGACCTGTTCAATGTCTCCTGATAGGCTGCCAGCACTGGTTGCTATAGCTACAGACCTGTTCGATCTCTCCTGATAGGCTGCCAGCGCAGGTTGCTATAGCTACAGACCTGTTTGATCTCTCCTGATAGGCTGCCAGCACTGGTTGCTATAGCTACAGACCTGGCTTCTACTGCAGCCTAGTGGAAGCCAGTAAACACGCCCCTGAATCTAAAATGAAACCAAGAAAACAGGACTGAGGTGAGATGAATCAATGTAGTGTGACAACCCCTTTAAAGCAATCCCCAAAAATTTGGCTGCACTTCCTGTAAGAAGAAAAAAAATCCAGTATCTCTTTAAAAAAATGAAACCATGTTACAAATATGTAATTACTCCACTATTATTTTTTTCCTGCTTTTTACCAATTTTGGTTAAAACTCCTCGTTACAGGAAATATTCTATAATTTGCTTCTGCTTCTTCCATCCTGGATACAAATAACATTGTGTCCTTGTGATTCCAGTTTATTAGCATATGAGATATCTGAAATAATGGCCCCATAGAGCAGACATCATTCTATGAGAATCTATTAGAAAGGGGTCACTGTGCTCGGCAGAAGGTCTCGGTGGTCTCCTTCAGGAAGAGGTTGTGGTATCAAAGGTCACAACAATAGATCATTTATGTGGAGCCACATATCCAAGACCTTCTGTATATGAGGAGGGGGTGGGGGGGGGCACCTGATTTATTACCAGCGGATGTTGTCTTACCTTCCTATTCCCAGGTTTATACTTTATGAATTGTATTGATAAACAAAAGGCAATTAGGACCCAGACCTGTGATAGCAATAGGCACCAGATTCTCCCTCCACTTCTAAGTGCTTGCTGCTATCTGGTCAGCCTTGAGAGACAGAATGCAACTCATCTGAGCATATTTATGGCGAAAGAAAATACTTGTAACCTGGACAAGCCATTAAGGACTTGATCCTACAAATTAAGCTCCAAACATGAGCTGGAAAACAGTGCTCTCTTATACACAGCAACACAAATGGAATAAAGAAGTGGTATATCCTAGCAACAAAAAACCTCACTTGGAAACTCCACTGATCCTGAGAATGAAACTGTTATGACACTGCCCCCTATGTATAAAAATATAACTACTATAATACTTTTCCCTATGTACAAGAATATAACTACTATAATACTGCCCCCTATGTACAAGAATATAACTACTATAATACTGCCCCTATGTACAAGAATATAACTACTATAATACTGCTCCTATGTACAAGAATATAACTACTATAATACTGCTCCTATGTACAAGAATATAACTACTATAATACTTTTCCCTATGTACAAGAATATAACTACTATAATACTGCCTCTATGTACAAGAATATAACTACTATAATACTGCTCCTATGTACAAGAATATAACTACTATAATACTGCCCCTATGTACAAGAATATAACTACTATAATACTGCCCCCTATGTACAAGAATATAACTGCTATAATACTGCTCCTATGTACAAGAATATAACTACTATAATACTGCTGCTATGTACAAGAATATAACTACTATAATACTGCCCCCTATGTACAAGAATATAACTACTATAATACTGCTCCTATGTACAAGAATATAACTACTATAATACTGCCCCCTATGTACAAGAATATAACTGCTATAATACTGCTGCTATGTACAAGAATATAACTACTATAATACTGCTCCTATGTACAAGAATATAATTACTATAATACTGCTCCTATGTACAAGAATATAACTACTATAATACTGCCCCTATGTACAAGAATATAACTACTATAATACTGCTCCTATGTACAAGAATATAACTACTATAATACTGCCCCCTATGTACAAGAATATAACTACTATAATACTGTCCCCTATGTACAAGAATATAACTACTATAATACTGCCTCCTATGTACAAGAATATAACTACTATAATACTGCCCCCTATGTACAAGAATATTACTACTATAATACTACTCCCATGTACAAGAATATAACTGCTATAACACTGCTCCCTATGTACAAGAATATAACTGCTATAACACTGCTCCCTATGTACAAGAATATAACTACTATAATACTGCCCCTATGTACAAGAATATAACTGCTATAATACTGCTCCTATGTACAAGAATATAATTACTATAATACTGCCTCCTATGTACAAGAATATAACTACTATAATACTGCTCCTATGTACAAGAATATAACTACTATAATACTGCCCCTATGTACAAGAATATAACTACTATAATACTGCTCCTATGTACAAGAATATAACTACTATAATACTGCCCCCTATGTACAAGAATATAACTACTATAATACTGCCCCCTATGTACAAGAATATAACTACTATAATACTGCTCCTATGTACAAGAATATAACTACTATAATACTGCTCCTATGTACAAGAATATAACTACTATAATACTGCCTCCTATGTACAAGAATATAACTACTATAATACTGCCTCCTATGTACAAGAATATAACTACTATAATACTGCTCCTATGTACAAGAATATAACTACTATAATACTGCTCCCTATGTACAAGAATATAACTACTATAATACTGCCCCCTATGTACAAGAATATATCTACTATAATACTGCCCCCTATGTACAAGAATATAACTACTATAATACTGCTCCCTATGTACAAGAATATAACTACTATAATACTGCTCCCTATGTACAAGAATATAACTACTATAATACTGCCCCTTATGTACAAGAATATAACTACTATAATACTGCCCTCTATGTACAAGAATATAACTACTATAATACTGCCCCCTATGTACAAGAATATAACTATTAATACTGCCCATTGTACAAAAAATAAAACTACTATAATACTGTGACCATCGTAAACCTATGTGAGATTTGTTATTTCCCATCTGCAATGCTTCACTGCAGCTTTCATACATAGACGCCTCTGTTTGGGGTTTCTCGGTTGCACATTTACATTGATACATAAATTTGCTCTTGGATGTGAGAGTCGCGGTATCAACACTTGTCCCTTTTTTTATTTATCGCCTTCCAGATCCAGCAACGCATTAGTTTAGAGGGAAATAACTGTAGATCCCGAGGCTTTTTTTCCTCCCTGATCTTTCAATTCATGGAGCTTTTAAATACAAATCTCTGCGCTCTTAACCTTGGAGCGGGCGATGGCTCCCGTCACCGGGGCGGCGGGCGCTGCTTTATCTTGTAGCGTTTCCTCCTTCTCAGTTTATAAACTTTTTTTTATATTTTTGCAAAAAACAAACTTTTGAAGACGGGAAAGATGGAAAGGAGCAATTTTTTTTTAGGTAAAAAACGTTTCTGAGAAATCGACTCGTCCCAAAGTGGTAATTGAGTGTTGAACGGCAACTTGCACAATTTCCTCCTTTGGTGACTGAGGAGCGCCATAGTGCTCCTCCTCAGCGTGTGGAGCCCGCTATCGAGGAGGGTGAGTTAAATCTCGTCTCCATGGCAACAGGAATTAGCTTCTTGGATGTTTAAGTAAACGGCAACAGGTAACCGCCACAATTTACCGTCTCGTCTGTTTGGGTTTAGATACAATGTTTCATGCAATTTTGGAGCAACAAAGACAAAAGAAAAATTGCAATTAGAATGCAAAAAAAATCTGTATTTTTTTTTTTTACTTATTACAACAAAAATAATAGAATTTTATCTTTTTTTAATGCTGAATAAAAAGACACCACCAGGAGCCGGAGCTGGAAGGGGCCACCCCGTGGAAATTCATGATCAATTGGGCACAGACTGATCGTTAAAGATCCAAATTTTTGAGCTCTGGAAAGTAGGTACTTTTAATATCAGTATTGGTTCACAGTATATGAACTAGCTTATACTAGTCTATGTTATACCATACTCTGCAGCACTACATTATTTACACTCACCGGCCACTTTATTAGGTACACCATGCTAGTAACGGGTTGGACCCCCTTTTGCCTTCAGAACTGCTCAATTCTTCGTGGCATAGATTCCACAAGGTGTTGCAACGATGCTCAATTGGTACCAAGGGGCCCAAAGAGTGCCAGAAAATATTCCCACACCATGACACCACCACCACCAGCCTGAACCGTTGATACAAGGCAGGATGGATCCATGCTTTCATGTTGTTGACGCCAAATTCTGACCTTACCATCGAATGTCACAGCGAAAATCGAGACTCATCAGACCAGGCAACGTTTTTCCAATCTTCTACTGTCCAATTTCGATGAGCTTGGGCAAATTGGAGCCTCAGTTTTCCTGTTCTTAAGCTGAAAGGAGTGGCACCCGTGTGGTCTTCTGCTGCTGTAGCCATCTGCCTCAAAGTTCGCTGTACTGTGCGTTCAGAGATGCTCTTCTGCTACCTTGGTTGTAACGGGTGGCTATTTGAGTCACTGTTGCCTTTCTATCAGCTCGAACCAGTCTGCCCATTCTCCTTTGACCTCTGGCATCAACAAGGCATTTCCGCCCACAGGACTGCCGCTCACTGGATGTTTTTTCTTTTTCGGACCATTCTCTGTAAACCCTAGAGATGTTGTGCGGTGAAAATCCCAGGAGATCAGCAGTTTCTGAAATACTCAGACCAGCCCTTCTGGCACCAACAACCATGCCACGTTCAAGGCACTCAAATCACCTTTCTTCCCCATATGATGCTCGGTTTGAACTGCAGGAGATTGTCTTGACCATGTCTACATGCCTAAATGCACTGAGTTGCCGCCATGTGACTGGCTGATTAGAAATTAAGTGTTAACGAGCAGTTGGACAGGTGTACCTAATAAAGTGGCCGGTGAGTGTATATTACTAGCCCATACTATGGTGTACAACACTACCTTATACTATATTAGCCGATACTAGCCTGTTATGCCATACTATACATCACAACACTGTACTATAGTTTACTAGACCATACTATGGTGTACAACACTACCTTATACTGTATTAGGCGATACTAGCCTGTTATGCCACACTATACAGCACTACACTCTTCTATAGTTTACTAGACCATACTATGATATGCAATAAAACCTTATACTGTATTAGTCGATACTAGCCTGTTATGTCATTCTATACAGCACTACACTATACTACAGTTTATTAGCCCATACTTTGGTATACAATGGTACCTTATACTATATTTGCCAATACTAGCCTGTTATTCCATAGTATACAGCATAACACTGTACTATAGTTTACTAGCCCATACTATGATATATGATACTACCTTATACTGTATTACCCAATACTAGCTTGTTATGCCATACTATACAGCACTACACTACACTATAGTTTACTAACCCATACTATGATATGCAATAATACCTTATACTGTATTAGTCGATACTAGCCTGTTATGCCATACTATACGGCATAACACTGTACTATAGTTTACTAGACCATACTATGATATACATTACTACCTTATACTGTATTAGCCGATACTAGCCTGTTATGCCATAATATACAGCACTATACTATAGTTTACTAGCCCATACTATGATATGCAATAATACCTGATACTGTATTAGCTGATACTAGTCCATTTGATACCAAACTATACTGAACTATAGGATAGTATATTAAATAATAGTATGGGCTACTACACAATGGGCTAGTATACAGAAGTATGTAGTTCAGTATATTTTGGTATAAAATAGACTTGTATTGGCTAATATACGATACAACCTTATACTATATCATAGTAGGGGCTAGATAACAGTGGGCTAATATATAGAAGTATATAGTTCAGTATAGTTTGGTATAAAATAGACTAGTATTGGGTGATATAGTATAAGGTAGTGTTATATACCATAGCATGGGCTAGTAAACTATAGTATAATGTAGTGCTGGAGAGTATGACATAACATAGACTATTATCATCTAATACAGTATAAGGTAGTGTTGTAGACCATAGTATAGTGTAATGCTGTATAGTATGGCATAACAGGCTAGTATCGGCCAATACAGTATAAGGTAGTGTTGTATACCATAGTATGGGTTAGTAAACTATAGTGTAGTGTAGTGCTGTATAGTATGGCATAACAGGCTAGTATCGGCCAATACAGTATAAGGTAGTGTTGTATACCATAGTATGTGTTAGTAAACTATAGTGTAATGCTGTATAGTATGGCATAACAGGCTCGTATTGGGTAATATAGTATAAGGTATTGTTGCATATCATATTATGGGCTAGTAAACATGGTAGTGCTTGTATTCAGTATAGGTTTGGTTTAGATAGTATCGTCTAATATAGTATAATGTATTATGGCATATCATAGTGTGCACTAGTAAACTATAGTATAGTGTAGCACTGTATAGTATTGCATAACAGGCTCGTATTGGGAAATATATAAGGTATGTTGATATCATATTAGGCTATAAACTATAGTATAGTTAATGCTGTATAGTAGGGCAAAACACTCGATTGGGTAAATGTTAAGGGTATTTTTGCATATCAATTAGGTGTAACTTAGTAAGGTAGTGCGATAGTAGGCATAACGGGTTTGTAGGGCTAATATAGTATATGTATTATGGCATTCATAGTGTGCACTATAACTTTATGTGTGCAGATATTGTATAATATAGACTAGTATAAGCAAACATCTAGTACTCGTCTATGTCTCCAGAACTGTCAGCGCCTCTTGAGTTTATTACAGCCTGGTGCCCCCGGTTTATATGTAATTGGTCTGAGTGCATTTAGCTCATTGCACTTTTTTCTTTCATTGACTTTTCAGAGCAGGGCTCTCATCACAACAAGTCGTATCCAGCAGCATTTAGGTCTTTAGGTTGCTATGCAATAACATGGACGAGCAGCGGCATCGATATGTCACAATAAGTGTCGACCGTCATTCCTATAAAAGATCGTAAACCGAGCAGGACCATTCATTTTATGCTTGTACATAATATAGCGCTGTGTCTCCAATACCTTCCAGGGAGTTTAAAGTGAGGTATGGTGACACACAGCAGACAGACGCGGGCCAAATGGACCCCAGCAGAGTCAGGGCAGCCACAGGTTAGATGCTTTATTTAAATATATACAAAATTCTCATCTGGTGTAACATATTTTCTCCTTCAGCTGCCACTAGAGGGAGCTCTCTGTATACAGATTTATGAAAATCCCATTATGTTCCATAGAAGCTGTATAGAAATAGTGATGGTTTTCCGCAGAAATGCTTTGTTTATGTTCAGTGCACCCCTCCCCCTCGCTAGGTTTTAGAGGGTTTTTATACTATTTGCATGCCAAAATTCCTTCAATGGTTACCTGCCTATACATAAGTTAAGTATATAAAGTTCCTCCTTAACCCATAATCCTGTAGTGGTTTCATAGGGTAAGGTAGGATACTTTAATATATAAAATTTCATATATTTGTCACCTCCAGCCACCAATAGAGGGAGCTCTCTGTATACAGATTTATGAAAACCCCATTTCATTAAATAGAAGCTGTACAGAAATTGTGGTTTGTGGCAGAAAAGCAGTGTAAGTGTGGAATGAGTCTGCTTCTCCCTTTTGTGCATTTTATACTTTTTGTGCGCTCATATTCTTTAATAATCAGGTGACTACTCAATCTTAACCAACTAAAACCTACTATAGGATTAGATTCAAAGTAGGTACTAATTCCAAACCACCTAAAGAATAATAAATGTCTTATGTTTGTTAAATAAAAATAACTTATTAAGTAATATTAAAAAGAACAAAAAATATTTTTCAAAATATATTAAATACACCTCAATCTGAAAATATGCAAAATATACATAAGATCACAGGTGTCAAAAAAAGGGATCACCACATATAATGATATTTAATGATGGAGGGTGCTCACCTTAGCACATAAACAAGGGGTGGGAAAATGCATACAAGAGGTACCAACTATGTAATACATTTGAAAACAATAAATACCTACTTGTAATCCTGCCTATCAAAAAGCAGGACAAAACGTCCTGATAAGGACGATCCTGCCAGGAACCTAACCCTAACCCTAGGTCCCTATATACTACATCATCAAAATAACAAAATAACAATACTGTGGCACAAAAAAGTCCCACCTAAGTACTGTGTGATGTCATGTGTGTATATAAATCTATCCTAAGTTTGCAACGATAAGGAGAAGATGTAATAACACACTCACAGTACCACAGGTGTCCCAACATGTTTCGGCATCCACCATGAGCACATCAGGGGACAGATTGGCAGGCTATTATGGTGATCCAGGAATAACAAAACAGAGCATATGATTCTCTTCGCTGTTGCAGCTATGGTGTGCCGCACACTTTTTTGTGCCACAGTATTGTGATTTTGTTATTTTGATGATGTGTAGTATATAGGGACCTAGTGTTATGTTCCTGGCAGGATCGTCCTTATCAGGACGTTTTGTCCTGCTTTTTGATAGGCAGGATTACAGGTAGGGATTTATTGTTTTCAAATGTATTACATAGTTGGTACCTGTTGTATGCATTTTCCCACCCCTTGTTTATGTGCTAATGTGAGCACACTCCATCATTAAATATCATTATAGGTGGTGATCCTTTTTTTTTTTTTTTTTTAAAATACGTGTGATTTTATATATTTTTTGCATATTTTCGGATTGAGGTATATTTAATACATTACAAATAATTTTTGTTCTTTTTAATATTACTTAATAATAGTTACCTGATTACACATAGGTTAGACATAGAAAATCTCTCCAAACCTCTGTAGTATTTTAAGGGAATAGATCAGGTATTCTGTGCTGGTTAGTATATATTATATATATATATATATATATATATATACAAAATGTGCGTTGAGCGGGTAGTAGACCCACTAGACCCCTGCTAGGCTTGCTCCAAAGGGTGTGTAACTAAATGGCCGTTGGATGGTTACCTCAGAGCAGTCCCCAGTAGTGGCAGCTGAGCAGAAGTGCCAATGCTAGGCACCGACCATATTAGGGACAAAGATATAGCGCACTCGGTGTAGAGATGTGCAGGTACAAACAGACAAAAACAAGACTAAACGGATGCCAACCAGGAAGGTTAAACAGAAGGCAAGGTACAAAAACAGACAGACTGGACACAACATCAAGAACTAAAGCTAGGACACTGGCGAGGGACAAGGCACAAACATGGCAAAAACACAGGCACGGAACATGGCAAGGAGGCTCACGGACATAGATACAGACAGACACATGGAAGCCAGCACGGAGACTAACCAGCAAGACAGCACACACACCAGAGCACTAACAAACATAAGCCAAGACACTACATACAACAACAAAACACCAAGAACATGACAAGAGGCAAACAGGGACTAAGGCATAAAAAAGGCACAGAACATGGCAAGGAAACTCTCAGACGGAGATATTAATGGAGACATGGAAACCAGCATGGAGACTAAGCAACAGCATAGAGGAACCACAAGGACACAAACAAGACAGTGCACACCAGAATACTAACAAATATGCACAAAGCACCCACAAGGATCAGGCAGGGAGTGTGGGGAGGAGCAGGATTATAACCACACAGGTGGAAGGGGATCGGCAGAGGAAGCCCAACCCTGCTGCGGGAATAAAGGAGTGCAAGAGGCAGCCGCCGCCCTCTATAGAGAGACAAGGAATCAGGGCAGCAGCCAAGATGGAGGAGCTGTATGGCCAGCATGGGAAAAGCCGCACCGCAAGTGGCGACAGGAGCGTTCATGGTGACAGCGCAACAGGAACCCGATCTGCGATAGGAACACAGGTACGTCCGCGGCATAAGGACAACAACAGGAACACGACCATGTCCACGGCCCAGAACAGAGACCGTGGCACAGACTGTGACTGTATATATGTATGTGTGTATATATATATGTATGTATATATATAATTTAATTTAATTTTTTTACCTAGTGCTGCCAGTTGAGGGAGCTCTTTGTATTCCATCCACCCCTATTGTATGTGCTCTGCTATGTATCAGAGGTTTTATATGCTGTTCTACGTGCTCATATTCCTTCAGTACTTACCCACCTACACATAAGTTTAGCATCAAAAGTCCCTCCATGAACCATAATCATTTAGCGTTAAGGGGTAAAGTGGGAATAAATCTAATTTTAAGCGCTGGTTAGTTTTTCATATTTTTTTTTCACATCCAGCTGCCAATAGAGGGAGCTGTCTGTATACAGATTTATAAAACTTCTATTACATTCTATACAATGCAAGGAAGACCTATCAAAGTAGTGCTGTGTATGTGGTCAGTGAACCCATTTCTCCCTTTTTGTGTGTATCCCTCAATATAAACATCATTGAGAATATTTTGATGTGCCCCTTAACCAGGTAAAGGCCCTACCATCAACAATAGTCCTGTAGTCCTCTCAGGGGATAAATAAGGGGATTTATTTCAATATTTAAAAAAATACCATCTGTTTAGATTTAATATATTTTTAACCTTTAGTTGCCACTAGGGGGAGCTCTCTTTATACTGATTTTTGAAAATCCCATTATGGTCCATAGGAGCTCTATAGGAAAAGTGATGGTTTTTGGCATAAGTGCTGTGTTCAGTGCACCCCTCACCCCTTCACTCTATATTAGAGAGGTTTTGTACTATTTTAAGTGCCCATATTCCTTCAGTTCTCCCCTGCCTGTACAAAGGTTAATCATATAAAGTCCCCCCATAACCCATGATCCTGTAGTATTCTCAGGGTGGGTGTGTGTGTATATATATATATATATATATATTACCTCCAGCTGCCTATAGAGGGAGCTCTCTGTCTACAGATTTATGGAAATCCCACTATATTCTGTGGAAGCTGTATAAAAATACTGTGAATGTGTTCCATGCACCACTCACCCATTTTGTGCACACCTTGGTATATATTGGGTGAGTTTTTACACTGTTTGTGTTTCATACTCCTTCAATACTCATCTGCCTACACATAGCATAGGAAAGCCCCTCCACTAGCAGTGCCCCTGTTGTATTTTCAGGGGGTAAAGTAGGAATAGTTAAAAAAAATTTATGCTTCTTAGTTTTAAATTTTCTTTTTTTTACCTCCAGCTGCCAATAGAGGGAGCTCTCCATATACAGATTTCTGAAAATCCCATTATATTCCTCAGAAGCTGTATAGAAATACTGTTTGTGTCATATTCCTTCAGTATTCACCAGCTTATACATACGTTAAGCATAGAAAGTCTCTCCATGAACCATAGTCCTGTAGTGTTTTCAATTTTTGCTGGTTACATTAATATTTTTTTTTACTTCTTGCTGCCAATAGAGGGAGCTCTCTGTATCCAGATTTCTGAAAATCCCACTATATTCCATAGTAGCTGTGTATGTGTTAGATGCATCCCTCCCCCATCCCGTGTGCACCCCGCTGTATATTAGATGATTTTTTTTAAACTGTTTTTTGTTATATTTCTGTATTACTCACCAGCCTATAGATCAGTTAGGCATAGAAAGTTTCTCTGTAAACCATAGTCTTGTAGTGTTTTCAATTTTTGCTGGTTAGTTTTAATATATTTTTTTACCTCCGGCTGCCAATAGAAATCTGTATACAGATTTCTGGAAATCTGAATCTATTCCATAATAGCTGTGTAAGTGTTCCGTGCACCACTCCCCCCATCTCAGTGTTTATTAGATGAGTTTTTTTATACTGTTTGTGTCATATTCCTTCACTACTCACCAGCTTGCACATAGCATAGAAAAGCCCCTCCATTAGCTGTGCTCCTGTAGTGTTTTCAGGGGTAAAGTGAGAATAGTTAAAAAATGTGATGCTTCTTTGTTTTAATAAACATTTTTGTACCTCCAGCTGCCAGTAGAGGGAGCTCTCTGTCTACAGATTTCTGAAAATCTCACTACATTCCAAAGAAGCTGTATAGAGGTAGTGGTGGCTTCTATTACAGATGCTGTGTGTGTACTGTGAGCCCCTTCCCCCTTTTTGTGTGTCCCCTGTTGTAATAGAGGGTTTTTCGTCTGTTTTTGGCGCCCTATTCCCTCACCCGCCTGCACATAGCCGACAATACTTGGATGTGTCTCGTTACAAGTTCCCATTACAATGTATCAGCCGAAGTATCAGTAAGAGGAAGCGTCTTGTTTACCCTGCAGATCCCCGCGCTGCCCCGCGCTCGCTTACTGCACGGGAGCGGGAAGCGAGCATTACTCCACCTGATAGGGCAGGGTCTGTATATATTACCCAGCGCACAGGACCGGGGCGCTTAAATATTAATGAGAACATTCATACATTATTAAGCAGAATATGCATTTATTTCTATGCACAGTATAGATTTGCAGATTTAGAGATTCATGGGACGCGCAGACGCTGCAGCAAGTTTGGGTGAGATTTGAATAATATCTTCATTCTTACAAGTTATTGCTGAGGTGAAAATTGATGATCTGCAGCGACTTGTAAGAATCTGCAGCCGAGCTCGTCCGCGCCCCCCGGATCACCGCACGTCCTGCAGCAGCGGGAGGCGAGACCCTGATACAGCAGACACCGGTGCATGAATCCGGAAAGTTCCAGGATCTCTGTGACCGCCAGATGGGGTTATCACCATAGGGCGCCACCTAGTGGTCCAGCCAACAGGACGGCTTTCTGCCAGGACCAGCGCCTCACCCAGGTGTTGTCTGGTGTTGCAATTATTTATTATTATTATTATTTATTTTAAAGCGCCATTGATTCCAGGGCGCTGTACATTCGAGGGGGTTACATACATAACATAAGTCAAACGAGTACAGTGATAAGTGATTAATGATAATTGGCACGACAGAGGGAGAGAGGACCCTGCCCGCGAGGGCTTACAATCTACAAGGAGGGGGAAAGAGACAGGAGGTGAGGGGCAGACAATGTGGATCCATAATGTGGCTAAGATGCAATACCGCATACAGCCCGTGCACAGGCATGGCACTAGAAGCCCCCCCATACTATCCGTACATATCTGTTTATCTAATTATGTACATCCACTTATGTTTCCACCCACCCATAAATCCATCCATCCACTTGTCTATAAACCCATCCAACCACCCTTCCAATTATCCATCTATCCATCCACTTATCTATCTATCCATTCACTTATCTGTCCATACACCCATCCATCCACTTTATCTTCTACTATCTATCTATTATCTACTATCTATCTATTATCTATTTCTTCTATCCCATATCTATCTATCCATATTATCTTCTATCCCAATCATACACTCATTCCATTATCTATCTATCTATCCATTATCTCTATCCATCCACTTATCTATCTATCCATTCACTTATCTGTCCATACACCCATCCATCCACTTTATCTATCTATCTATCTATCTATCTATCTATCTATCCCATATCTATCTATCTATCTATCTATCTATCCCATATCTATCCCATATCTATCTATCTATCTATCTATCTATCTATCCCATATCTATCTATCTATCTATCTATCCCATATCTATCCCATATCTATCCCATATCTATCCCATATCTATCCCATATCTATCCCATATCTATCCCATATCTATCCCATATCTATCCCATATCTATCCCATATCTATCTATCTATCTATCTATCTATCTATCTATCTATCTATCTATCTATCTATCTATCTATCTATCCCATATCTATCTATATATCTATATATCTCATATCTATCTATCCCATATCTATCCTATCTATCTCATATCTATTTATCTATCTATCTATCTATCCCATATCTATATATCTCATATTTATCTATCTATCAATCCCATATCTATCTATCTATCTATCTATCTATCTATCTATCTATCTATCTATCTATCTATCTATCCCATATCTATCTATCTCATATTTATCTATCTCTTATCTCTCTATCTATCCCATATCTATCTATCCCATATCTATCTAACTATCTATCTCCTATCTAGCTATCTCCTATCTATCTATCTATCTATCTATCTATCTATCTATCTATCTATCTATCTATCTATCTATATACTATCTGTCTCCTATCTATCTTATCTATCTCATATCTATCTCATATCTATCTCATATATATCTATCTATATATCTCCTATCTATCTATCTATCTATCGCATATCTATCTATCTATCTCCTATCTATCTATCTCCTATCTATCTCTCTTTCTTTGGACCATGCATTACAAATATTTGAGAGATGGCGCCCACATATTCTGCTGCGTTGTACAGAGTTTGTCATTCTTCTCATCAGTCTCTGCACCCACAATGTAATGTCCTGGTGTCAGACACATGATCTCGGGCTCTGCGGGAGGAAACCTTCTCTGACACAAGCTGCATATATGGAGATGCCACCTATGACTGGATACAATGCCAGGACCTAGGTGCTGCCCATAGGGGGCTCCACACTGGTTTCTCACTGACCAGTCTCCACTAGATGCCGTCCCTCCATCACTTTCCCTCCCAGTAGATATGGAGCAGAGCTGAGGCTGTTATGAACATGATTGTCTGATGCTCTGTCATGACTCCACCGGACACCAGGGACAGCGTCCGCCAATCCCCCAGGACTGCCATATATCGTACTAGGGAGCTCAGCATGGTGTCCATATGTAACACGCGGAGAGCATTGTATACGGCAGCGGATTGATGCGAGTGTGACAAGGGCTCTTATCATGGTCTCTTCAAGTCAAGAGGCTTCTATGTGGAAGCTGCAGGTGACAAGAGCTGTTATGTATGTGATAAGTGGCAGGTGAGGCCTCCTCGTGGTTACATGACGACTTCTAATGGGTTTATTGACTTTGTATAAAAGGGACTTTCATGTGACCATAGTGAACGTGGAGGGTGGAAGCCCCTTGAGGAGAAGCCTCACCCCGTGGGGAGCAAGTCCTTCACCCGCCTCCCCATCCTACCTGTCTGTCCTATGTGCCCATAAATAAGCGGGCCTGCTTGAAGCGGGCCCCGTACAGGAGTACCGGCTGTACCCCCCTTGACGGCGGCCCTGCCCATAGCAGAAGCCACTGGGAGGCCTGACTTCAAGCTTCACCCCAGAACAGAGTGTGTGAGCTGCGGCCGCTGTGGAGAAGGGATGGCGCTGGTCACTATCATCAGAACACCTGCGGCCTCGACCACAAAGGGGCTGGTCATACAGAGCACGCAGCAAACCCAAGAGAAGACTGTCAGCAGCGCAGAGAGCAGGGAACTGTCAGACTACAACCTGGGAGACCCTAACGCCTGCCGACCTGAATGTGAACAGGGCCCTGAGCGTGAAAAAGGAAGGAATCCAGGCCAGAAATAGGAAAGTGTCCAACAAGTCCAAGAAAAACAGAGAGGCTCAGAGTGTTAGGAGAAACTTCCCAAGGAACTTTGGGCCGCACAGTGGTTAGCATAGTTCTGCACGGTGGCTCAGTGGTTAGTAGTAGGCAGAACAATAGCTCAGGACGGTGGCTCACTCGTTAGCAGCATAGCACAGTGGGTCAGTGGTTAGCACAGTGCTGCATGGTGGCTTAGTGGTTAGCACAGTGCTGCATGGTGGCTTAGTGGTTAGCACAGTGCTGCATGGTGGCTTAGTGGTTAGCACAGTGCATAATTAGTGGCTCAGTGGTTAGCACAGTGCATCATTAGTGGCTCAGTGGTTAGCACAGTTCATTATTAGTGGCTCAGTGGTTAGCACAGTGCAGCACGGTGGCTCAGTGGTTAGTATTGGGCAGAACAATAGCTCAGGACGATGGCACACTCATTAACAGCATAGCACAGTTGGTCAGTGGTTGCACATTGCAACATGGTGGCTTACTGGTTAGCACAGCGCGGCATGGTGGCTCATTGGTTAGCACAGCGCAGCACGGTGGTTTAGAGGTTAGCACAGTGCAGCACGGTGGCTTAGTGGTTAGCACAGTGCAGCATGATGGCTTAGTGGTTAGCACAGTGCAGAATGGTCGCTTAGTGGTTGCACATTGCAGCATGGTGGCTTAGTGGTTAGCACAGCATGGCATGGTGGCTTAGTGGTTAGCACAGTGTAGCATGATGGCTCAGTGGTTAGCACAGTGTAGCATGGTGGCTTAGTGGTTAGCACAGTGCAGCATGGTGGCTTAGTGGTTAGCACAGTGTAGCGCGGTGGCTTAGTGGTTAGCACAGTGCAGCATGGTGGCTTAGTGGTTAGCACAGTGTAGCATGGTGGCTCAGTGGTTAGCACAGTGCAGCATGGTGGCTTAGTGGATATCACAGTGCAGCAAGATGGTCTAGTGGATAGCACAGTGCAGCACGGGGGCTCAGTGGATAGCACAGTGCAGCACGGGGCCTGTGGATAGCAGTGCAGACGGGGTCAGTGAGAGCACAGTGCAGCACGGTGGCTCAAGTGAGAGCACAGTGCAGCACGGGGGCTTCAGTGGAGAGCACAGTGCAGCACTGGGGCTTAGTGGAGAGCACAGTGCAGCACGGGGGCTCAGTGGAGAGCACAGTGCAGCACGGGGGCTCAGTGGAGAGCACAGTGCAGCACGGGGGCTCAGTGGAGAGCACAGTGCAGCACGGGGGCTCAGTGGTTAGCACATCTCGCCGCGTATGACGCCGTGTGAACATACCCTAAAAAACAGACTGATTTGATTAAACAAGAATTTAGAACGTGAGCCCCAACGGGGACAGGGAGCAATGTGAATGATGGCAATCTGTGCACAGCGCTGTGGAATATGTCAGTGCTATTTAACTGAATAAAGGAAATAAAAAATGAATAAATCATGATCCCCGTGGACTTAGCCCCTGTGCAGAATACATCAATTATATGTAGTAACTGGAGGTGCAGCTAGTGACCCCATTCTACTCATAGACGGGGGTAATTTACACATCCTAAAAGTATCAATTGTTCTCAATACACCCATACTATTGATCATTGGCTAACGAAAATAAAGAAATAACAATGAATTTATTGAATTAATATTTTTTTTTGTTACCCCCATATTATTATTCATTTTATATACAGATCGGTACAACTTCTGGAGTCTTATCATTTGATTTCGGCCATGTACAGTTTTATTACAGATTGCATTAGAAAACCCATAGGAGCGTCGCTCGCTCTCCCATTGGTCCAAATAACCGCGCCTCTTTTAAATTAGCCAATCACAAACAGAGCTTGCTAAGCATTTATTTTCCCCATAGAACTCTATGAGAAGGTAGCTCAGCCGCTGATTGGCTGGACGAGCCCCTCTTCCCCCCCAACCAATCACAGTACTAGAATATTTCCCATAGACAGTAATAACTTTTAGGGCGCCCTTCTATCGCGCCCTTCTTTCTGCATTCAAAATAGACTCACTACATATGATTGGTGGATTCATATCTGCCGCCTGGGCTCAACCAATCAGCTCTTTTCTGCCTTTTTTACTGTATTTTGAACTGTCCCTCCTTTTCATTTGATTGGTCAATACTTCTCCATAGGTTATAATGGTTCCCTGTCGCTCCTATTCTATGGCTGGTTTCTGCCGACCAATTGAAAGCGTTTTACAGGATTTGAATTACTGTATTTCCCAGCAATTTTCACGATCCTAATTCCTGATGTAGCGCCGTTCTAGATTTTTGGAAAGTGATTTTTTTGTTTTTTTTGTTTTTTTTTTAATTAAATAAGGTTTGAGCTCTTTTTCTGAGAATGTTTTATGCCTTTATAAAGGCGATTTTTTTGGAATCATACTCCATGGAGCTGAGAGCCGAGATTTCTGTTGCGATCTTCTATATGTTTCCTCTCATGTTCCGTTCTCGCTCCACTTCGCCTCCGCCGGAGCATTTAGACCAGAATCAACCAGGTCTGCCTGTCGGAACTGGCGAGCGCTGCAATGCGCCGCACTTTGCCGATCCGCGAACATACATGCCTCGGAGTTTTCGGGCACGCCGCGTCCCGCCCCGGAACGCCCACACCGCGCCCATTGCACGCCCCTTCATGCGGGGCGCATCTGAAAATGGCGAACGCTGGGCCTAACATCGCATCCCTGCGTCCGACAGGGGATTCGGGCCGGTGAGGCACAAGTTATGCCAGAAAACAGGCGAAAAGCCCGTTCATACATGTCGCCCCCTGTGTCTTTTGTATAGAGAATCCATTGGTTGTAATGTAATTATCTGAGTAAACATGCAGATACTCCCTGCTCAGCCCCCCCCCCCCCCGCATCAGTTTGTGCACAAATGAAAGAATGCTGCCTGCTCTGAGCTTATCCTCTCTCCTGTGCACAATACAGTTCTCCTCTGTGGATTAGCCAATCACCATTTACTCAACTACAGAGACTGAGTATCAGGAACGTGCATGGGAGGGGAGCAATGACATACAGAGAGGGGGTATTTGTTTTTTTTAAAACGAAACACAAAGCCCCTTTTTCAAGCCTCAAGAGGGGAGTAAACAGCCTGTTAGTTTAGGAAATCACTTCTTGGCAAAACCCCTTTAATAACTGACAAGGAATCTAGTATCTGCCCTTCGCCTAAATTAAAGTGTGAGAACATTCTCTGTACCTCTGACTTTTTCACAACATAACATTCTTTGCGAACAGGAAGCCAACAGAAATCACATCTTAGCTTTGGATATGACGAGAGAACCAAATCCGCAGTGACTGTAGCAAAGGATCTGCAACGTTTTCTCATTTTGTTATGTAAACAAGTTACTAGAAATGGATACACTGTATTCCGGGTGCACTACCTGAGCGGCCCGGCACCAGGAGCACCACACACTGCGCTCCACGCATTTCACGCAGAGGGAAGCATTATCCGGCGGCCGGTGTAATCCGGACTTAATATCCCTATCTCTGCTCAACCTCCTCTCCCTTTCTGTTTATCCATTTAATTATGTTTTATGTTATGCGGCGGAAGATTAAGTATTAAAATATATGATATTCCACAATCCAATTACAGGAGCAGAATGGATCACTACCTGCAACCATTATTTACCAATCACTCTTCAAACAAGCAATTTGTTCCGGACAAATCAAGAGCCAAGTACCTGCATAAATGAGGCCAGTTATCTGCATGACCTCCACATTACAATGAGATCGGGTACAGAGCCCAAATAACAAGGTTTAAGGGAGACTCTAACCCTCCCCCATAATTATGTCACTTACAATGCCATATATGTACCCCACACCCCCATGTACTAAATGTCATGGAGGTGAATGGCCATAGAGTGTACAGACAGCCCTACATAAGAGTGCCCAATTATAACTGCCAAACAGTGAACTATGCTATCCAATTAATAGTGACATATATTATCCAAAAAGATATATTCACATCATATACAGGGAGGCAGTGCTATCTGTACCTACATCATTTACAGGAGAGACAGGGAGGCAGTACTATCTGTACCTACATCATTTACAGGAGAGACAGGGAGGCAGCACTATCTGTACCTACATCATTTACAGGAGAGACAGGGAGGCAGCACTATCTGTACCTACATCATTTACAGGAGAGACAGGGAGGCAGCACTATCTGTACCTACATCATTTACAGGAGAGACAGGGAGGCAGCACTATCTGTACCTACATCATTTACAGGAGAGACAGGGAGGCAGCACTATCTGTACCTACATCATTTACAGGAGAGACAGGGAGGCAGTACTATCTGTACCTACATCATTTACAGGGAGAGACAGGGAGGCAGCACTATCTGTACCTACATCATTTACAGGAGAGACAGGGAGGCAGTACTATCTGTACCTACATCATTTACAGGAGAGACAGGGAGGCAGTACTATCTGTACCTACATCATTTACAGGGAGAGACAGGGAGGCAGTACTATCTGTATCTACATCATTTACAGGAGAGACAGGGAGGCAGTACTATCTGTACCTACATCATTTACAGGAGAGACAGGGAGGCAGTACTATCTGTATCTACATCATTTACAGGAGAGACAGGGAGGCAGTACTATCTGTACCTACATCATTTACAGGGAGAGACAGGTATACAGTACTATCTGTACCTACATCATTTACAGGAGAGACAGGGAGGCAGTACTATCTGTACCTACATCACTTCAAGACAAGAGGCAGTACTACGTACCTACATCATTTTCAGGGGAGCAGGGGGGCAGTACTATCTGTACCACATCAATTAAGGGGGAAGACGGGGGCCATTT
>JAODAL010033378.1:0-45640 GCA_025379985.1 Phyllomedusa bahiana
AAGTCTTATGGAGGAAGTGGATGACCTAGTCAACCAATCAAGAACCATTGGGTTGCTGAACAACACACGGCCGCTAGATGACACCGGCAGTTCTGGCCTCACCGAGTGACCCCTGCTGCAACGTCCCCTTGCTGTGTGGTGACCTGTGCCTGCTCCAGGAATCTTTGTGCCACTGCTACTCGCATGTGAAGAGCCTGCCACCTCTCTGTCTGACATGCTGTTTGTTCTAAAATGTACAGACTCTGTTTAATGAAGATATCTGTATATGATAAATACACACCCTGTATTTGACTCCAAATGAAGCCACTAACAAGCTTGGGTAACCCTTGGATATAAATTGCGCTCCACAAATGGGCAGGAAAAATTTACTTGTATGTGCCATTTAAAAACACTGTGTATTTTACTAAATATAAAAGCACAAACAGGCTTAATAAACCTTTGGATATGAATTATGCTACAGCCAAAATTTCTTCTTTGGCGTTGAAAAACAACGTTTCTTTTACTGAGTACAACTGCAGAAAAATACTTAAGTTGACTCTTGGATGTAAATTGTGCAAAAGAAAGGTGCTGCCAAAAATGACCAGATTTGTAAGTGTAAAACGGCGTGTATTTTACGAGCACAACAGCAGAATAACTCGTAATAACCTTCGGATATGAATTATGCTACAGGCCAAAATTTCTTCTTTGGCGTTGAAGACACTTTCTTTAGTGACCACAACATCGAAAACATTAATTAACCCTTGGACTACAATTGCGCAAAGACATGAGGTGCCAAAATAAGTGTATTTGGATGTAAAAAGTTTTTCTTTAATGAATACAACAGAGAAAGCTTAGATAACCCTTGGATATTCAATATACTCAAGAACTGAGCAGATAGCATTAAAATGTATATGCAGCTGCATTGGACGCACACTGGACTTCAGTTCCAATACCCCACAAAATCAGAATTAGAACGTAAGAGAAGCAGTCTCTGAGACAAGCTGTGACACCCCCCCAAAAATCGCTGTATAAAAGTTAGTTCTTTAGTATGAGATATCATCAGCAGCAGCAGCTTCCCTACACAGCACAGTGAAAGCAGTGTGAACTGCCAGCGTCGCGCCCAGACTTATATAGTGCGGTGACGTCACAGAATCCCGCCGGTCTCTGATTGGCTTCATCTCTGCACATGTCATTTAGGCTACGCCTTTCTTCCTCCCAGACATCTTTGCCCCATGTAACGCCATGTGCTCGCAGCCATTTTATCAATTAAAAACACGCTTTGTTCCCGCGAATCACCCCAAACTTCGACCTCGTTCAGAATCGAAGTTTTCCTGAAATTCTAAATGAATTCCACTTTGTTAGAATCGATTCGCCCATCTCTACTAATGATATGTTATGTGTCTCACACAAATCACATTACTAGTTTATAGGTGATAGGTGAATTACATAAACTAGTAATAATATGTCATGCGCCTCTGTGCGCAAATCGTGGCACATAGGCGCATTACACACACTACCAATGATATGCTATGTGCTACGATTTGCACAAATCGCTTCACATGGCATATCATTGGTAGTGAATGTATTGTGCCTATGTGAAGACAGAGAGAAAAACAACAAGGGGGCGCACAATAGTGAAGTATGTCTGAAATATACACACAAAAATCCAAAGATAGGTATGCTCACCTAATGAGGTTGTGCTCCTATTTTAGAGGCACAACTCTCATATGCGCTTACAGGGCTTTTGTGGTCCATAGCCCATAACACGGCAGCTGAAGGTCTAGGTTATTTCAACGCCCAGAGCGAACGCTGAGATCGGAGTAAGGATCAGGGAGAAAACAGTGGACCCGGCGCACGTGGAGAACTCCAAAAGGAAGCCAAGAATGCAGGCTTATAACATGAAACTGTCTTTTATTCTTAAAAAATGCAAAGGTAATTAAGCATTCGCATCATTAAAAACACATTACATAAAACTTAAGTGCTTCTTCAGAAGTGAATAAAACAAATGTACATATGCTACTATTTAAAGAAACTATTAGCATCCCATAGGTTAATGCACATATCAATCAAACAGATAATGACATCACATTGGACAGACAAACTTTCAAGTGTCAAGTGTCATCACTAACCCCATTAAGAGGAAGAGATAGTGAATAACGAAATATCATTGGACTGCAGAAGCATCAATCAGGTGTCATAAATAACTAGGTTAGAACGGGAAGGAGGTAAATAATGGGATGTCGTCGTGGGACTACGGGAGCTTTAGTCCGATGTAATCACAATCAGCGTTGCCGAATATGTATAGGTAAACAAATACACCCAAAAGATAAAATAAGACGGAATTTTGGCCAGAATAAATAATTGTTACAAGTGAAAAGAAAGACGTGATAATAAAAAACACTGTGTTTAAATGTATTGTGTGTGGTTTGGAATTGTGAATTTCTGAATGTGGTTAAATCTTTGAGGAAGTGAAAATAAACTAAAAGTGTGAATAACAATACTAATCCTAGAAAGGAGCTGTGCACCTGAAACAAGAGGCTATGAACTGTGTCTCGGAAACACGGGAAAATTTTGTAGACTCAATAGGAAGGGAGCTCCTGTCTATGGAGAATAACATGGGTCTGGGTTAACCTATCAAAAGGAGGCGGTTAATATGAAGTAGCCAACCAGAAAGGGAGCTCAAGTTAATGGAGAATAACATAGACTTTGATAAAGAAATGACCTAGTGATGATGGGAGAAAATAAAGCACGTCTATTCTGAAACCGGCCTATGAAATAACGGCGGCAATAATGAATGAGCCTATGAGGATAAGGGCTCAAGTCAATGAAAAATAAAATGTCCTAGTGAATAAAGGAACTTAACACTCTGAAGTTAAATAAAGTGTGAAGGTGACTCAAAATGGGAGAGGGGGAGAGAAAACTTTTTTGTTTCCTGTATGGATCACAAATATTTAAATAAGATATTATAAAATGAAACGTATAAAACAAAAATCATTAAAATCAAGTTTAGCGGATTAATTCAACTGCATCATTCAAGCCTTTTGGGTGTAATGTCTGAAGCCAATAAATCCAAAACATTTAGATTTAGTTCAATTACAAATAAATAAATTATTTTGATATGGAAGTTACCATTTTCTCACACCACCTGGACTACTATTTACTCACATAACATTGAGGCTAAGGAAACAGTAAAACATATTTTGAGTGAATTTGAAAAATATATTCTAAAACTTTCGTATCAAGACAAAGTAGATTTCAGTTTGGATACATGACTCTACAAATGCTTTCAAGAACATGGTTTTGATTATTTATATTGAATGTCACAATAAAGACAACTAAGAAATGTTTTTTTCGGGGTTTGGTTTCTTTGGAGTCATTCTTTGGAAAGGCCACAGACTAATACTGATGCAATTCTAATCTAATAGAGCCATTGTTAATCTGGAATTGTTTTAATAACAGATTAGAACTGGAACTTTGTGATACTATTGTATCTTTTCAGTTCACTGGCAGGATTGGCCTCAAGTATATATTTCTGATAATGTGCCTGAACACGTAGCATAAAAATTATCTATCTATCTATCTATCTATCTATCTATCTATCTATCTATCTATCTATCTACAGTATCTCACAAAAGTAAGTACACCTCTCATGTTTTTGTAAATATTGTATGATACTTTTTCATGGGCCAACACTCAAGATATGACACTTTGATACAATGTAAAGTAGTCAGTGTATAGCTTGTTTAACAGTGTCAATTTGCTGTGCCCTCAAAATAATGCAACACACAGCTAGCAATGTCTAAACTGCTTGCAACAAAAGTGAGCACACCCCTTGGTGAAAATGTAAAAATTGTGCCCAAAGTATTAATGAACACAACTATACTAAAGTACTTGATGTGGGTACTTGAAATTCCACAGACATGTATTCTCAAGAAAATATAACCCAACTAAATGAATCTGCGTTAAAAATTAACTTTTAATATATACCATAAAAATTGGCTAGGAATAAGCCAAGACCAAGACAATACTACACAAAAATACATACAAAACACCTAAGGGGAGGAGCCGTACGGGTAGTAGATGAAAACTATACTAACCTACTAAATCCTATCCAATTCCCTGACCTAAATCAGGATTGTCGCCCCGATAAAGGGCGGTCCCGTCCGGATCCTAGACCCTATAAAGACTGTTGACCCTTACTCGCTATGGTGATAAAGTCCCAACATGTTTCGATGACCCTTAATCACATCGCTTCAGGGGACGGTAAGGGAAAGTCTCACCAAATAAGGAGAAAAAAAGAAAAACTACTAGATAATCTAATAGTTTTTCTTTTTTTCCTTATTTGGTGAGACTTTCCCCTTACCGTACCCTGAAAGCGATGTGATTAAGGGTCATCGAAACATGTTGGGACTTTGTCACCATAGCGAGTAAGGGTCAACAGTCTTTATAGGGTCTAGGATCCGGACGGGACCGCCCTTTATCGGGGCGACAATCCAAAGTGTTAATGTTTTGTGTGACCGCCATTATTTTCCAGCACTGCCTTAACTCTCTTCACTAGAGCTTCACAGGTTGCCACTGAAATCCTCTTCCACTCCTCTGTGACAACATCAAGGAGCTGGTGGATGGATGTAAGAGACCTTGCGTTCCTCCACCTTCTGTTTGAGGATGCCCCACAGATGCTCAACAGGGTTTAGGTCTAGAGACATGCTTGACCAGTCCAGCACCTTTACCCACATTTTCTTTAGCAGGACTGTAGTCCTGTAGTAGGTGTGTTTGGAGTTGTTATCATGTTGGAATACTACCCTGGCAGCAGCCTACCCTACCCAGTGGCTTAACTCTGCCCCTGCAGCAGGTCTGGGCGGCACATCGGTGTGCAGGAGGCCTGGACCCACCGCATCTTTAAGCAGCGCCTCCTGCACCACTGTATTTCCTAGGTCAACAGCCCGTAGGCTTCCGGCCTAGGAAATCCTGGGAGCCACGTCATGTTGTATGCGGTGTGATGATGTCACTCCGCTCATGCCGGAAACCAGCTTAAAGCGGTATTCTCATTTCATTGATTGACTTTAAACATGTAGGCACAGGTAAATAAAAACTATTACAACATACATTGCTCTTCTGATTTTGCTTAATTTTCAGAGTTATAGCATATCTTTTCCTGCTTTTGTACACAAGCTTCTCTAGCTTAACAACCATCTTTCTCTGCTCTAACAGACTCTAGCCACAGTGGCCGGATGGTGAAGTCACTTTCAGATGTGTATTATCTTCAAGAAGAAGCTTGTTTACATTACTTACTGACTTTTTAACCCTGACATTTTAACCCTTTCAAGCTCTGTAGCCTTGTGGACTACAGTTTAGAAACTTTCAGCACTAATGTATCTCATACAGAGTGGGGTATCTCATACGTGGTAAGGTCAGTAATGTTTTTGTTACCTACAGGGGCCATTTAACCTACAGTGGGGGATATTACCTGCAGGGGGCCTATAATCTACGTTGGGGAGGAGATATTACCTATGGGGTCTATATTCTACAGTGGAGGGGACATTACCTACAGGGGGCCTATAATCTACATGGGGGATATTAGCTACATGGGGTCTTTAATCTACAGTGGGAGATATTACCTACAGGGAGTCTATAATCTATGGGGAGGACGGGATATTACTTACAGGGGTCTATAAGCTATAGAGGGGATATTAGTTCCAGGGGGCCTATAATCTACGAGGGGATATTACCCACAGAGACTCTATAATCTACAAGGGGGACATTACCTACAGGGTGCCTATAACATGGGGTGATATTACCTACATGGGGTCTATAATCTATGGGAGGGATATTACTTACAGGGGGTCTATAATGTACAGGGGGATATTATCTACAGGGGTCTATAATCTACAGAGGGGATATTATTCACAGGGGGTCTATGATCTACAGGGGGGTTTATAATCTACGGGGGGGGGGGATATTACCTACAGTGGGTCTATAATCTACAGGGGGGAATATTACCTGCAGGGGGTCTATAATCTATAAGAGGGAATATTACCTACGGGGGTCTATAATCTATAGGGGGTCTATAATCTACAGGGGATATATTACCTACAGGTGTTCAATAATCTACAAGGGGCTATATAATCTATAAGGGAACTATAATCTATAGGGGGTATTACCTCTTGGGGGGTCTATAATCTACATCGGGATATTACCTTTAAGGGGCCTATAATCAACAGGGGCCCATGACCTTTAGGGGCATATTTTCAGGGGGCATTTTACCTACAGGGGCCTATCTACAGGGGGTAGTATATCTAAATGTACCTACAGGGGGCAATATATCTACATACAGGGGCTATATATACAGGGAGTAGTTTATCTTCTTGTACCTACAGGGGCCTATCTACATGGGGCAGTATATCTACCTGCAGGGAGCTGTATACCTAAGTACAGGGGGGAGGAAAATCTAATTGTACCTACAGTGGGATATACAGTGCCTTGCGAAAGTATTCGGCCCCCTTGAACTTTTCAACCCCTTGCCACATTTCAGGCTATCAAAATAAAGATATAAATTTATTTTTTTTTTTGGTTGAGAATCCAACAACTAAGTGGGACACAATGTGTGAAAGTGCCAAATTTATTAGAATTATCTTTAAACCTTTTTTGTAAAAAAAATAAAAAAACTGAAAAGTGGGCCGTGCAGAATTATTCGACCCCCTTTGAAGTTAATACTTTTGTAGGCCACCTTTTGCTCTGAATTACAGCTTGCAAAGATCGGGGCTTGGGGATGTCCCTCCCTTTCAGTTTTTGTGCAACAATCGAGAGACTGAAATTCCTTGCCCATTCTTCGTGGAAAACAGCTCGAAGTTCAGTGAGTATTGGATGAGAGTGTTTGTGAACAGCAGTTTTCAGCTCCTTTCCACGGAATTCTGTTTGAATTGGATTTTAGGTCTGGACTGTGACTTGGCCATTTCAAACCCACCTGATACGTTTATTTTGGTGAACCCATTTCCATTGTAGATTTTTGCTTTAATGTTTTGGGATCATTGTCGCTTGTTTGGAAGATTAAATTCTCCCGTCCCAGTCTCAGGTCTTTTACAGACTTCCAACAGGTTTTTTTCTTAACAGGAATGGGTCCTGTATTTGGCTCCATCCATCTTCCGCATCAATTTTAACGCAATCTTCCCTGTCCCCAGCTGAAAGAAAACGCATGCCCAAACCATGAAGCGCCGACCACCATGTTTTTGACAGTGGGGATGGTGTGTTTCAAGGGTGATGAGCTTGTGTTTGCTTTTTTTACGCCCAAACATATCGTTTTTTTTTGATTGTGGCCCAAATGAAGAGTTTGTTTTGGTTTCATCGTGACCAGAAGCCAACCTTTCTTTCCACATTGTTTGTGTCTCCCCCAGGTGGCTTGTGGCAAAGTTTTAAACAAGACTTTTTTTTATGGAATATCCTTTTTTCAGAAAAAAAAATGCCTTTTCTGTCTTGCCACTCCCTTCCATAAAATGCCATAATTTTGTGTGGCAGTGTACGACTGATTGATATCCTAATTGACAGACCTCATCCCAACCTCAGCTGTAATCTCTGCAGTTCATCCAGTAGTGAATCATGGGCCCTCTTTGGCTGGCAATCTCTGATCAGATCCTTCTCCTTGTTTTTGAGATTGAAAGTTTTAGAGGACGGCTGGGTTCCCTTGGGTAGATTTGCCCAGTGGTCTGATACTCCTTCCATTTTCAATATGATTCTCTCGTCTTGCACAGTGGCTCCTTGGAATGTTTAAAGTTTGGGAAATCTTTTTGTATCCACATCCGGCTTTAAACTTCTCCACAACAGTATCATCGAACTGCCCTGGTGTGTTCCTTGATCTCATGATGCTTCTCCTGCGCTTTTAAACAGAAGACTAATCCATCATATCAGAGTGGCATTTATACGGAGACTTGATTACACAAAGGTGGATTATATTTATCATCATCAGTCATTTAGGTCAACATTAGATCATTCAGAGATCCACACTGAACTTCTGGAGTGAGTTGCTGCACTGAAAGAAAAGGGGGGCCGAATAATATTGAAATGCCCCACTTCTCAGCTTTTTTTTCTTTACAAAAGTTAAAAAAATTCAATAAATTTCGATCCACTTCACAATTTTATATCTTTATGTTTGAAGCTTGGAACGTGGCAAAAGATTGAAAAGTTCAAGGGGGTTGAATACTTTCGAAAGGGCACTTTTCATCAACTTTTCTACAATCTACTATCTATCAACTATTATCACATTTAAAATATATATAAAATAAAATAATTTTAATATAAAATATACAAAATTATATATATATTATATATAATTTTAAATATATATTATATATATATAATATATATAATAATATATATTATATTTATATTGTTGTGGGTGTTCTGTGGGTAGGGTTTAAAAACCACTTAAGGGGGCAGCAACCCCACTGTTATCCACCTACGGGGGTCTGGTCCCACCTATTTTAGGTGGGAACATTATTACTACCTATTTACTTAATGGGGGTACCCATACCAGAGGTAGGAATTGGTAGGGAAGTGCTGGAAAAGTGAGAAGTCTACGATATTTGTGTGGTAAAGTCGGACTCGTCATAGCATTCTAGACCAGATGGAGACGAAAAGGGAAAAGAACGATTCAGAGAGCGACTGATCAGATAGGATGTCTCCTGTGATCCCGCATTTTGTTTTTTTTTTGTGATATTGTGTTTTTTTACAGCCTTTTTTTGGGGGCCCAAAATCTGCTAAGATGGCCCTGCCAGGGGCATAGTTTCCAAGGGGGAAGGGAGGGTGGGAATATCTGGCTTCAGTCGTCACAGTACATGTTTGGGTCATGGTTTTTCCCCCCAGGAACATAGCCCCCACAACCCCAAAACACTCATGTAACCCAAAACCATGACACCCCATTACATGCTTGAATGTAGGCAAGACACCCTTTTCTTTGTACCCTCATCTGGTTTCCACCACCACGTGGGAAAAACCCCAAAACCCAAATAAGTTTTATTTTTGGGCTCATCAACCACAGGACAGGGGTTTCCCGAACCTACTCAAATCGCTCGCTTCATAAACTGTTTGAGGGCTTTCTTGTGGATCATCTTTAAAAGCGGCTTCCTATTGGGACAAAAGCCATGCAGACCAATCTGATGCAGTGTGCAGCGCATGGTTTGAGCACTAACAGGCTGACCCCCCCAACCATTTAACCTCTGCAGCAATGCTGGCAGCACTAACTTCTGAATCTCTATGTATAGATTTGAAGATGAGCACATGCCCTTAACATCTTTGGTCAGTCATGACAAGGCCTGTTTTGAGAGGAACTTGTCTTGTTAAATCATGGTATGGTCTTGGCCACTGTGCTGCAGCTATCTTTCAGCATGCTGGCAATCTTTTAATAGCCTAGGCGAACTTTATGTAGAGCAAAAATTATTTTATTCAGATCCTCAGACAGTTCTTTGCCTTGAGGTGCCATGTTGAATTTTCAGTGACCAGTATGAGAGAGAGTGAAAGTGATAACACCAATTTTCCCATTCACCACCTGAGATCTTGTAGTGCTTATGAGTCACATAACACCGTTAAAGGAAAATGACAAATTTAATAAAATGTGTAAATTTTCATTTAGGGTTGAACTCACTTTTGTTGCCAACAGTTTAGATATTGATGGCTGTGTGGTGAGTTATTTGAGGGCACACCAAATTTACACTGTTATACAAGCTATACACTGACTACTTTGCATTGTATCAGTATATCATATCTTCATTGTTGTCCCATGAAAAGATATAATACAATATTTACAAAAAAGCGAGGGTTGTACTCACTTTTGTGAGATACTGTATATGAAGGAAAATCGCAGCACTCCAAATGATCAAAAAGTAACAAATGTTTATTCCAAAATGTCTACAGGTGAAGTTCGGCTCCAAAGAGCTTTTCTCAAACATTGCCTTTGGACATTTTTGAATAAACACTTGTTTCTTTTTCTTCATTCAGAGTGTTGCGATTTTCCTTCATATATCATGGGACTTGTGACATAAATCATATACTGCTGACACCCACTTTTACATTTTTTCAGATGTACTGTTCCCTTTTTCTGTATCTATCTATCTGTAACGGGTGAGTGGGTAGTGGACCCACTGGACCACTGCTGGGCTTGCTCCAAGGGGACGTAACTAAGCATCCGTGAGGCATCTTCACAGAGCCTTAGATGGTAAGGATGGCTTTCCTGACAGCCACCAGGTGTTACCTCAGAGCAGTCCCTAGCAGTGGCAGCTGACCAGAAGTGCCAATGGTAGGCACCAACAGGATTAGAGACAAAGATATATGTAGTTTGTTTTTATTTTTTACTACTTTGCACAATAAAATCAGTCTGGGGAAAATTTCTTAAGTAATGTACATCACAAAAGTCAACATTTTTTTTGTACAAACCTCATTTGCTCAAAAATTACAATTTGTCAATATTTTTACATTGCTTTGCCTTCTTTGCCTTCAGAAAAGCAGGTAAGCTAAGTCTTCCAATAATATTTATATAGTGCCAACATATTCCACCGCACTTTACAATTTAGAGGGAGTAGGTACAGACAAAAAGACAGACATTACACAATGAAAAGCTACTTACAGATGAGACACAAGGTGCGAGGGCCCTGCTCGACAAAAGCTTACAATCTATTATGGTGAGACAAAGGGTAAGAAGTGCTAGGTTTACAATGGTCCAGCCATGTGACATAAATATGGGATGGTTTATATAGAATTCGGATGAACCTGCCACCCAGACAGTACATCTATATACAGATAAGTGCCGAATTATAGAGAGTGACAGAAATGTTTGCATTAGAGAGTGTGGGGTGGGGTGGTGGTTAGCAATTAGGGATTCTGGTAGGCCTGACTGAGAAAATTTATTCTCAGACACCTCTTAAAACTATGAGGGTTGTGAGTGTGCCTAATCGCTCACGGTAGCATGTTCCAGAGAACTGGTGCCGCACATGAAAAATCTTGGAGGCCGGGCATGGACGGTCTAAGATCATCTGCTGAGCGGAGAGACCGGGTAGGGTGGCAGACAGAGATGAGAGAGGAGATGTAGAGGGGTGCAACGCTGTGGAGAGCATATGGGTGAGTGTGATGAGTTTATATTGTATCCTGTACTGAATGGGCAACCAGTGCAGTGACTGACACAGAGTAGAGGCATTGGTATAGTGGCTGGAGAGAAAGATGAGCCTGGCTGCTGCATTCAGGACAGACTGTAGAGGGGAGAGTTACAGTAGTAGATAAGCAGGGAGTTACAGTAGTCAAGATGAGAAAGATTAAGAGCAGTAATGAGAATTTAAGTTGTTTCCACAGTGAGAAAAGGATGGATCCTAGCGATGTTCTTGAGGTGCAGGTTACAGGCTAATGTATTTTCTGGAAAATGGTATGAATGATAATACAAATCTATGCCAGCATATAGCAGGCATTGATTTCCATTTGTGGCACAAGGACAGACACATATTGGATAAATTAAATAGAGTGATTGCAGCCTTAATTCAATTTGTAGCATCTTACTACTGTGGACTTGTTTATTATACTGTTCATAGTAAGTATGTGTCTATTGTGGTGGTATTATGGGGGCAATAGGATGACAAAGAGAGCCCCATTCAATTGGTCTCACTTCTTAGGTGCCACACCCACATTAAAGGGAATTCCAGCTCACCTCTTGACTGATGTTCATTCCAGCAATAGACCTCCTCTCCTCAGGTCTTCCATTGTCTTTTCGCTCTGGTTGTACAGAATGTTACTCCTGCAGTCTCTGATTGACTGCAACAGTCACATGACACTGTCCGACATCACTGTTTGAAGACTCCACTTACTAACAACAACAGTCCATCAGCCATGATGTTCTGGATTCTAAAGACAACAGAAGAAGAATTGGGGAGATGACTGGCAGGTGCATCGCTGGAATGCACATCAGCATACAGGCATTTTTTTTTTATCTTGGGACTCAGCAGGTTTCATAAATAATAGGGTAGCTGGACAATGCCTTTAATCATGGCATCTATAAGACTAAATGGCCAGGATCACATTTATCTTTGATCTTGGCTGTAAGAACTGGGTAACAGTTGTATATTGCAGCTGGCACCAGCGTGGGACTAGGGTGCCTAGGGCCCACAGGTCGAGTCAACCAATTGAGCTGTTTCTGGGCCCACCAATGGAGTTAATTTTAGGGGCCAGCCTGCAGCTGCTGGAAATGACTGTACAAGCCTCCTATACTCTGCATCTTGCTTTTGTGTCTCTTTTTCTGCTTTTATGCCTCTCCTAAGGATCTATATGCAGTTTTAAAACAACTCCAGGTCTGCCATGCTCAGGGGCCCACTGGGGGCTTCCCCTGTGGGCCAGTCCAAGCCTGGCTAGCACCCTTAAATGACGGCACACACTCGGCTTCCGAGCCCATGCTATCACTGTACCTCAGATTTATATAAATGATGTACACCATGATGTTAAAGTATGGCATGGAGCAGGAAGGGGCTATATCAATATCCTAGATTCAGAGTATAACTACAGCAAATGTAATTAAATGCTTTCTTTTCTTTTGAAATGATTAATTTAAATAGATTAATAGTGTTATATTACCAAGTAAAGTTGTGATGAAGTGATTAGAGTGATGCTTTTGTATCTGCTAAACTCTTGTTTCTGCTTCTCGTGTGCTAATACCTAGTCTTTTTATTTCTGCTTATTTATCTTGAGATGATAATTTAGCCATCAATGTAAAAGAAACATCAGGTGCAAGCTCCAGGGAAGACAACGGACAGCTGGTCCAAGCTGAAGAGCTAAAAAGGGGGAGGCCGATCCACTCTCTGCTCAAGGCTAATGTACTATTGTTTGGTGTCTGGCTCATTCGTAAACATATTCATTAACATTTTCTTACTAAAAGGAACTATATTGCTAATAACAATACTTCAAAATTCCTTGTATCTTGCCTATACTTTCATTGTATTGTTGACTGAAGTTTTTTTCAGGTAATTTGATATATGAGAAACAAATTTGCATTTAAAAAGAAAAAAAATAATCTGTGTTGTGTGACATGTATAGATACAAAGTGTTGAATTGATAAAATAATAATAATAATAATAATAATAATAATAATAATAATAATAATAATAATAATAATAATAATACATTTACCACACTGCACTCGTTCTTTTGTCATGGTTGCAGTGGGGTTGACAAGGGAGTTGTGTAGGTCATTTTCAGCATGTAAGGCCATTCTACCAGATGTGGTAGAGAGCCCTCTACTTAAAACTGATCTCTGATTTCACTATTTGCCAATTATATGCCCCTGTGTTACATTGCAATGTTTCTTAATCACTATCTGTGTCTTATGACCTAGATTAATTCACTATATTATTTGTTTGTGGCCTTTGTGGTTACGGTTGCGAATACAAAACAACCTGCTTCTTTAAAGAGGATCTGTGACAATTCCTGACATGTCTGTTTTAGTAAATTCTTGTGTTCCCTGTGAAATAGCTGTTCTGTAGCATCTTCTTCAACTCTGTGTTATACTGTTCCTCTGTTATTCCCTCTTATATATTGCAGAATCAGTCAGCTGGGTGTTACCATCCCAGTTTTTTAAGGGATGTGTCCCTGCACACACTGACTCTGTCAGCACCGATTGGACAATGTCACACTGTGCAGGGACACCCCCCAGCTGGGTAATACCCAGTTGACAGATTTATAATTAATTTATTTGAGGAGTAACAGGAAATCCATACAACTCAGAAATTAAAGGAAAGCTGCTCCAGAATTCTTATTTCATGGGGAATACTAGTATTTATTAAAACATACATATCATAAATAGCCATAGGTTCTCCATTACTTTTCTTTTAGGGAAAGGGGCTGTATAGGTTTATTCTGCTATTCTATTGAATTCTATTGAATTAGTTCTTTGAATAGATAGATTTCTAGTTATCATAGTGATTGATAGGTTCCTCTCAGAATCCATTTTTCAACAGTCAAAGGTTCTTAATAGATCCTTTTTTTACTACAATGTGACTCTATGGCAGCATGATGCTGCAGGGTAGGCATCATGTTTCATCAAATAGCACCATCATGTGTGACATTCTGTTACTTTTTGCATGATAGTAACAGGACATTTAAACAGAATGAAATAAGGTCATGTAAATCCAGCCATCCCAACCTAAAATAGTGTACAAGCGATTGCATCCCCGATAGTCAAGTACCCTGGGAGCCTAAAAGTGCAAGTACAAAATTAAATAAAATAGTTTAAACACATAAATATTATACATTGTAAACGTTAAAAAGACCCCTTTTCCATTCTACGTATAAAAAGTTAAAAAAAAGTTTAACACCATGGGTTACATGTATGAAAATTCTCTAGGGTCTAGGATTAAGACTTTCTTTGTTGCCATATCAACCAATCAGAGCTCTCCTTTCATTTCATATAGTGCTCTGAAAAAATGAAAGGGGAGCTCTGATTGGTTTCAATGGGCAACAAAGAAAGTCTTAGACCTAAACAGTTTTCAAACATGACCCCCTCATGTGTATTTTCACATATGTAAAAGTCCAATCTCTTAAAATACAACATTAATTATCCAGTAATTTTAACACTGTGTTTTTTTTTGTGTCACACTGATGCCATAAAAAATTGGATTTAAAAGTGAACCAAAATACACAAGTAGTTTAGCAAGGTACCAATAAAAACTACACGCAAGCCCCCCACTAAAAAAAACAATAAAAAAAAAAAACAACCCCACATAGGTCCTTAAATAATAATAATTGGAAAAATAATAAAAATCGCTTTGAAATATGCTTTTGCAAAGCAAATTTAAAACGAATTTAAAATTAATTGAATATTGCATTTTCAAGTGGAAAGGCCCAGCTTGGTTTTATCTGTATGAAAATGCATCCATCATGAAGATAACATAGATGATGCTAACAGACAGTTTTGGATTCTGTCTGAAGTAAATAAAATACAAATAAGTGAATATTCATATGTAAAGGAGAGTAACTGATTGCTGGCAATAGTCTAAAACTGCATTTGACCAAATGTGGCAGCATGTCTCTCTGGTCTTCTTAACTTAGCATGCGCCAGTAGGTTTAAGCCTCGGAATGTGTAATTTGTATGACTTCAAAGCTTCAAAAGGAGTACATCCATTTGGCCTTTTATTTATGCATGAGACCTTTGCTTCAACTTCTGCTCTCAGCCGTTATATCAAATCAAACCTGTTTCAGACATGATATCCGATAAAATAATATACTGTATATTTAGATTAATATTTTTATTTTTCATCTCCATAAAATATGGAAGTCAGGAATTAAATTTATCTAAATATAATGGCTAAATCTAATGGTCAGAATTTGTCATATTTACCAAGTAAAACATTTTCAGATTACATTTTTAGGCATTTATATTTCAGTATGCATGAATATTGCATGCAGGCCACATTTATTTTTTGATGTGGTGTTCTACATGATTTGTTTTCACTCGTTTGGATGATTGCTTCACTCATGAGCAGAAGAATGAGTGAAAAGCATGAATGACTATGAGGTCAGCCATGCAAGGGAAAATAAATCTTGTTTAACATTCCACAGAGAGATGTATGCTGTTCCTTACTAATATAAAGATCCTATGACGAAAGTTTTAAGAATTTCATCATCGAGCACAAGCATCAGAATGTGCAATTTTCCCTTTTGTTATATGACTGTAAATATACATTGCATTATTGCCAATTTAAGCAAAGGTAACACAGTTCTAAAGCTTGATAAACCATTATGGATTTGCAATACAGACAAGTCCAAATTCATAACCCTGTGAGTGAAAGTACAGATAATTGATAATAATGTATTCTATTAGTTGAACTATTTAAATTTAGAATCTTTAAAGCAATATAAATTTTATCATTATAAACATTATATATCACTGCAAATAATAATCCCTGTTAAAACATAACTTTTACTAGACTATTTAAAATATTAATATCTAAACCCCTATATATTACCACTGCATACCTAGATGATACAGCATACTGTGCACTATCTGCCAGTGGAGTAATCGCCCCGATAAAGAGCGGCTCCGCTTTAATGACAGACAATATCACTACATGCGTGTATAAACACCTTTAAATCCCAGCTATCCCGACGCGTTTCCCCCATACAATTCTAGGGTTCATCAGGGGATTCAAAATTTCTCTCACTGTGGAAAAAGAATACGCTATATACAACGCATATACTACAACACATGTACTTCCAAATTAGATAAGTGAACTGATACTTAGCTCAAGTGCTGCCAGGTATAATAACGATAGTTCCCGCAGCACCTCTAGTACGCTGGCACCCAAGATAAGAGGGATACCTCGTATCCAGGTATGCAGTGGTAATATATAGGGGTTTAGATATTAATATTTTAAATAGTCTAGTAAAAGTTATGTTTTAACAGGGATTATTATTTGCAGTGATATATAGGTATAAATCCTCTGTTCATATAGAATTTGTAGTATTTCTCATTATAAACATTAACTTTATTTGTAATATTGGATGCATTTTAACCCTTAACTAACATATAACGTACAGTTATATATTTTTATTTCCATCATGGAATATAAATATTTTATTAAACAGATTATAATACAAGGCATACAAATTTGAACATAACTGATCAAACGTATGACAAAAATTACATGCAGGATAACAGAAACAACAAACTAAAAAGAAAGACAACAAGCCATGCTGCAAAAAAACAGATAATCAAAGTACAGACATAAATTAAGAGTAATGGAACCGCTAGGTTTTACTAGCAGTATTGTAAAAACAGTGAGCAAAAAGGTCAGACAGACAACAGTAGGTTCGAAGGCGACCCAGGAAGCAACTATGAAAAGGAGCAACCACCCAAGTAGCCTGGTATATTAGTTAGGAGTCACAAGTCTCTAAACGTGGAAAACGGAGCTATGCGGGTGGGTGTTAAGTACCATCGAAGTGAAATCTTTCGACATAGTTCTATATGGTTTGCACAATTAGAATGCTTGCGCATGATATTAGCCGCTTGAGACCAACTTTCTGAAGAGAAAGTTTGCCCTAGCGTGACCTCCCAACTCACTCATAATCTGGTTTATCACCAACTTCGTCGTCTAATAAAGTCTGATAAGCAGCTGAGAGACCTTTTGTTGCTATCGAACAATTCCATAACAATGCATGGAAAGGAGATGAGGGGGTAGAACCAACAGGCCATTCCAGTGTCTGAACTGCGTGTCTAACTTGCAGGTATAGGAAGAATTGGCTAATAGGACGGCGAGAACATAGGTCCTCAAATGAACAAAATTGGGGTCCGTTCATACCCCCCCCATAAGCTGATCCCAAAGTTAATCAAATTGGGATGGGAATCTGGGCAAATATGGTAGGGAAAGGGGCATTTGGTTTGGAAACAGGGTTTTTTCGTTTGGGAATATGTTCTTCCACGGACACGCATAGATAAGGTTCTCAGTTCTAACTCTGGTGGTCTCCAACCAAATAACATTGCTATTAAATAGTCTCTGAAACTGCCTCTCAGAAGAAAGTTTTCAAAGTTACCAATTTTGAGACCAAACACCACAAATAAGGATAGGGCTCTAACCTGAACCCCACATTGTATTGGAAGAGATCAGGGACAGAGAAGCCTCCCCTACTCATCTTTCTGTAAAGGGGGTTGTTTTCACCGGGGTCTTTTCAGATGCCAGATAAAACAGGGGAGTTGATTTTGTAACTTAGTGCTCCCTCAGAAACAGAAACAGAAGGGTCAGAATATAAAAAAATTTGGCAGTGCATCATTTTAAAAAAGTTAATGGGGCAAGCCAAGACAGTGGAGCTTGTTAAGTCAAAATTTCCTCTGTCAAACCTGTAAAGATCAAATAGTTTTTTCCCCCATGTGTGCTTTTCCGGGGTAATTTAACAAAAGGGTAAGAAACAGAGTTGGCCCGACAAAGGGTCCCCCGGGAACAGCTGTTTTTAAAGGGGGAAAGGGGCATTAATTGGGGGGAAAGATCAATTTGGAAATTTTATTTTATAAAAGAGATCTGCGCATTCGGTTAATGACAACCCGGGCCGGAACAGACCTGGGTTTTTAGAAATCAAATAGTCGCCGCATAAAATTTAACTTTAGGACAGTCTTTTTTTTTTTGTTAAACAATAATTCGGGGACTCCATATATGCTCGGCAAGAGTTCGGCACAGAGTCAAAAATCAAGGGGACAGGGGGACACCCTCCCTTTTTAAGTTTGGATATAAAAACTTGCAGAAAAAAAACCCGGGGAAAAAACCCCGGCAGAGAGAGCCGTATACGGGGAAGTAAGGCAGAGAATATCATCCCTTTTTAAAAGCCAAATTTTTTAAGACACATTTCATATACCCCCAATTTTTCTATCAAAACGACTTCCTCCATCTAAAGAGCAAGAGAAGGTGGTTTTTTAAAAAGGGCCATTTTATAAATTTAAAAAATTTTCTAATTTTAAACCCTGGGCTGTTCCTTTAACGAATCCTACTTGGCTTCCCTTAATTAAATGGGGAGGATATTTATCCTGTTGGCCAAAAATTTTTGAAATATTTTTATATCAAGTTCACAAGGGGGATGGGGGCCCATTTTGGTTACCAAATCCCAGATAACCTATTTTAGGATGGAAAAAATTTGCAGATAAACCGTAGGGGGATCCCTTTGTACAAAGGGATTAAAGATCGGGGTAAAGGAAGTTAGGGAAATGGCTTTTAACTTAAAAACCATTATGAGACCCTCGGGCCCGGGGATTTTTGCATTGCAATGGGAAATACTTTCCCTATTTCTTTAGGTGAAATAGGTTTTTTAGTATTCCAATTTCTTGCACAAAGAGGGAAGAAGACCTCATTTGGGAAACAGTTAATAAAAACACCCAAACTGCTGGGATATGGATCTAATTTTAAGTTGTATAAAGACTTTTTTAAGCAGCAAAGCATTAAAGGATCTGTTCGGTCTAAATCCTGCATGAAGGGAAAGTTATGTAAGGGAAAACGCGTTCTAGTTTGCTTAACTTTAACTTCCCTTTTAAACTTATGGGATGGCCCCCTTGGAGATAAAAAATTCCCCCAAACTTATCAATCACTCATAATTGTTGTAGTTGTAAGGAATCAGCTTGGTCCAATGAATTAATTATTTTTAATGGACTGGAGATCTTTTTTTAAAATTGAGCTCCATTTTTTAATCTCCTCAAAGGGTTTTAAAAGATGTAATTTCGGCGGTTTTTAAGATCCCCCTAATTTACGCCTTATTGGGGCACCCTAAAAACTCCCCAAGGGCCTGTAGGGGGAATTTAACCCAAAAAAATCGAAAGGGTAGTTGTGCCCCCCTTAAATATTTTATTTATTTAAGTAAAAAATTTTTTCATCTCCATGGGGAGGGAAAAAAAGTAAAGGGGCCAAACCAAAAATTAAGTATATTGGGGGCCCTTGGTCAACCAGTTTTAAATCCCCAAACTTAGTACTGGAAAAAAAAACAGCATTTACCCTATCAAAAAAAAGTAATCGATCATTTAGTAGAGTCTCTTTCTGCCGAAAAAAGGGGAAGCCATCAACAGATACATATCTCCATGGGTCTGAAATAACCCCCATGACCCGGTCATGTAATTAGGGGGGATTTGGAGCAACCCCCCGAAATCCCTATCCATCAATTTCTACATTAAAGCCCAAATTACCAAATGGTTTTTTTAAATCTTTCAACCGGGCCCAAAATCTTCTCAAAAACGGGGGTTTGATCGGTTTTTCGCAAAAGACCTCAATGAATTCCACCGAGTTTAAGTGCAGGAATATTTTAAAATGTCCTTACTCCCCCACAGAAACAGAGGAGAAGGTAACAGAATTTTTGATAAAAAAGAAAACCCATTTGGGTTTTTTAAAAACCAGCGCAGAGTTATATGACCCGGGGGTATTTTTCAATTTTTAGTTTTAAAAGAAACCCTTCCTCAGAGATAGTCCTTGGGACACATAACACATCTGCGGGGATTGGTTGGGGAAACCCCCCCTTTCCCCCAAAAACCAAAACCTTTTTAAAAGGTGAATTTTACCCTTGGCATTCAAAGGGCATGAATTTTTATACCCAAAAGGTTTTATATAAATTATAAAAAAAGCCCAAGATTACTTTCTTCTTTCAGCACCTGAACAAGGTTGATTTAAAAGGGAGCTTGGCTAAAAACTTTAAACCTAATAACCAAAACAGAAAACAAGTGCAAAAAAAAGAAAAACAAGGAAAAAAGGGGTACAGCAACAAAAAGTAAGGGATTCCACCCAAAAAGGGGAAACAAAAAAAGGACAAGTCATTGACTAATCCTTTTTAAAAAAAACCCTGAGGGAAATGAAACAGGGTAAAAGATCCAACTCAATCATGGTCGGTAAACCCCAAAGACTTTTTGGAGACACCTGAGTGAAAAATAACATCCGAGTTAGTCCCAATGGGGGGGGGTTTTTGGCCCCCGTTTTTTTTCTGACCAAAAAAGGGGTGATTTTTTCCTTTTGGCCTTTGACTTTTGGGTTTTTTCAAAAGGGGTAAAATTTGGGTGAGGAAAAGGGAACCCTAAAGTATTTAAATCCCCTTTACCCCAATTTAGGGGGATGAACAACTGTGGGAACATTATCTCTGTTTACTTCACTTACTGGGAATTCCCCCCAAAGTATTTTTTGTTTTGGGAAAGCCCGGGTCTTTGGTGTAGGTGTGAATTCTCTTTAAATTTTAAACATTGCCCCCGGGGGATAATCTGAAAAAAATTTTTATATTGACAAACTGTTTAAAAAAGAATGTTTTCCCCCTTAACGCTTTTTTGGAAGTTTAAAACCCCTAGTGCGAAAAAAAATTTTAAAATTTTTAGCAATCACATTTTTTTGGGACCGTCGGGCCCCAAATTTTTTAGGGTTTCCGCCTGTGGGGCGGTTCCATTTCCAAAATCTTTTTTTAGTGGGGGTCCCGGAAAGGCTATAACAAAAGGGAATTTTCCCTCAGGGAAGGGGTTCAAAGGGGGTCGCTGTTACACTGGAACTCCTCCAAACAAAAAATTGTTTTCCCCTTGATCGTCCCCCCAAATTTTCCCGCAATTTTAAACAACAATTTCTGAACCCTTCCTCTAAACTTTCATTTGCATCATCAAAGCATTATTTTATTTTTTTTACTCAGCCATCTCCCACTCCACCCTTTCGGCCCCCGGGGAAACCCGGGACTGGAATCTGCTTTAAAAATTTTGGTTCATCAATTTTTCTTAAAGGTTTACTTTGAAAGGGGTTTCCCCGGGGGGGAAGAAAAAAGCTTTTTGGGATAGTTTTTTTCCTCCATAGCTTCCAAATGTGATTTTCCTCTTGGTTTTCCCTGCAAAAGAGCGATTATTGGTGAAGTTGAAAAATTGAAAAAGGGTTTGGGGATTCCAGAGCTTGCAGAGAGGGTGAAGCGTGCTGGAAAAACTCTGTGAGTTTTGCTGGTTTAATTTTTGCGTTTCTCTTTGATGCACTCCTCATCCTACGTTTTTTAATAAGAGAGGACATATGGCAAAACGCTTCCCTATGTGTCTCCTTTTTTTTTTATTCTCTGCTTTATTTCTCCTTTCCTCTATCTATTGCTTGAAGAGAGGGGTGAAGCTGGGCCAGCAGCAACCTGCGAGGACCGAACCTCGGAGGCTCCAATTAGGAACTGTGGTGGATTGCTGAAGTTATCTAGGTATGGGCTTGCAGCAGGTATCTACCGGATAATCCAGGCGGCACTGATGGATAGTACTGCAGTCCTAAGGAGAGGAATGCTTATTCAAGCAGGATATGCCATTTTTAGATTTGGGATGCAAGGTAAATGCCTCCAGAGTGAGGAGACTTTTAGCAGTCAGATCCCTAAAATGGCGCCTGTGCTTAGATCAGGGAGGGCAGAGCATATGGGGACACCACAGACAGCAGAGCCCACTGCCCGAGTCCTGAATTAGACAGAAACTGGTCTTCTATGGGCTGGGGATCCAGCAGCCTGGGGCACCCTGAGTGCTGGGGATGACAGTAGCCTGTCAGTCACTTACAGGCTCCTGGTATCGTCCTCCGTGATGGCGGGCCCACTTTCAGCTTGCTCGTCACTGCGCTGTGGTACTGTGGCCGGGTGCTGCGCCTGTGGGATCGAGAGCTGCGGGGCAAGATGAAGCTGCAGGGCAAGACGAAGCTGCAGGAACAGAGACCGGACTCAGAAGATGCCGTTCCGGTCCTCACAAGGCTGCCTCCGGTCCCAGGGAGTTCCCCGCTCCTTTTCGTTGAAATGGCACCTCCGGCGCTCACTACACTCTACACCTCGGTAAATCTACTGTGCGCTCCGTCCGCCTCAGGTCAGCTTGCCGCGTCCTCGCTGGCTGGGAGCTTGATATCCCGGTTAGAGGGTGAGGGACCTCGGATGTGGGGTTTAGATGAGCCGTTTTGGGAAGATCTCCAGCGGAGCTCAGGGACTAGGCGACCGGCGCCATCACTTGTTAGGCCACGCCCCCGAATGTACAGTTATATCATTATGTCAGTAAGAGTGTATGGAGTGAGTTCACTTGCTGAGCCCACTTCATATGTGGAAGGTGATGGCTGTTAGCTACAGCTGGGACCTACTGGGATCCCAGTATTTTAACCTCTTAGTTGCTGTGGTCAATACAGCTGTGGCATTCATGGAATAAAGCATCAGTACTGCGCAAGATATAATAAGAGAGCCATTATTGTATACTATTCTGCAATATATTACTATTGCAAACAGTGCACAAGTGATTGTGTGCCCTAGTGGTCAAGTACAAGTAGAGGGACTGAAAGTACAAGTAAAAAAAAAAACAAAAATAAAATATTAAAAGTTCAAAACAACCCTTTTTGACATGTTACAAATAAAATAATAAACAAAATTAAAAAGTTAAACATAATTGGTATCACCGCGTTCCTAAGTACTATCTTTTAAAATTAACATTATTATATTGCATAATTTAACCCACAGGGTGAACAATGAAGAAAAACAAAATTTCAATGTCAAAAGTAAAAAAATTTCTGGACCTGTAGGGCCACATGTATGAAAACTTTCTAGGTTTAAAACTCACTTTTTTGCCCCTAGCAACCAATCGGTGCACCCCTTTCATTTCATATAGGCTCTGGAAGAATGAGAGGGGCGCTCTGATTGGTTGCTATGGGAAACAAAGTGAATTTTAGACTTAGATAGTTTCCATACATGTGGCCCGTAATGTCTCCTAAAAATTGCAATTAAAAAATATCAAAAAGTTGCATGTATCCCAAAATTTACCAATAAAAAATCTGCTTCAGCCCACAGAAAAAAAAAAATGCTCTCTCTGGTCCATAGATGGGAAGATAAAAAAGATATTGGTTGTCCAAACAAAAAAAGTTTACAGCAACACACATTTTAAAATATATATTTTTTTAAAGGAAATATAAGATAAAAAAAACATTTGCTGTCACTGGAATCATGCCAGCCTGCAGAATACGGATTGCATAGGATATTTACTGAACTGGTATTTTTTCATGTTTCACCCCACAAAAAAGAATGTTAGGGATTCCCAGTACATTATTTGGTATGCTCTATGGTACCCTTAAAAAGTTTGACTTTTCCCACCCAAAAACAAGCCCCATACATCTATGTAGATGGAAAAAAATAAAAAAGTTATGGCTGGGTTAGTGTCATGTGGAGATCAAATGGAGATCATTAAAAAAAGAAAAGAAAAACAATGATTACTTACTTGTTAAATCCCTTACATTCCATGCCCACTGCAGCTAATCACTAGCCTCAGTGGTAATGCTATCATGTATAACACATGACCGACTTCAATATCATCATAAGAAGCATTGCCTTGAGTTTACAAAGAAGTATGAAAAGTGGACAGTAGAAGTTTGGAAACATGTCATTTAAAACGATAAGATGATAATCAATAGACCGGGCTCTGATGGGAGCCAATGGAAAAGGGGCCTAATGGATTGAAAAATTGAAGGAACTGTCAAGTTCAGTGGAGGAAGCCTGATAATATGGGGTTCTTTCACAGCCAAAGGTATTGGATACTAGACTAGGGTCGATGGTGGTCTCAGTGCTGAGCTATATGTGAGTATCCTGCTAGATGAGGATGACATAGTGTTCCAGCAGGACAATGACCCAAAGCACATGTCAAGATTGGCACAGAAATGGTTCAATGACAATGAAGTAGAGTTGCTGAATTTGCTTCCACAGATGCCAGACCTCACCCAATCAAACTCATGTGAGTAGAGTTGAAGAAAAAGCTGTATTCATACCCAATGGAGTCAACCAGTATACCCCAACATTGGGAACAGGTAGAAGAGACCAGGGATCAGATTTCGGTTGAGAGCATACCCAGAAGGATTTAGACAGTGTTTAAAGCCAAAGGTGGATTTACCCAATACTAACAAAATAATAAAACTTGTACATCAGATGTTTAGGAGCAAAACAGTAACAATGCAGTTACTTGACCAGAATCTGCATAACTAAGCATATGCTAAATAAATGCAAGTCAAATTTATGTATGAGATAGACAAAATGGTTGTCTGCAAAATAATGGTAGACTCATATTCAAAGCTGTAGTGGATGGTGAGATATGGAGCCTGAAAATCAAAACTTCAAAACTATATGTCTTTTTTGCTTGGCAAAATAGTGTGTATCTGCACCATTTATTTATATTTGTTCTGCTATGGCAGATCATTTTTGGTGTTTCTTGGATTGTATGTATAGGATAGTGGCTACCTCTATATTCGTTGTGCACTTCACCAATCCATTTAGGCTGTGTTTAATCAGAGCATAGCAAAGTTAGAACCCTCATGCCCTGAAAAGTATGAAGGCCTGGATGAGAACTGACAGAGGTGAGATTTTGAATAGGTCCCTACCTGATCTGAGGCCACCTTGAGGCTGGAGAATGGACCCTTAGGGCTTGTTCACACGACGTTTTCGCGATCCGTTTTACGGATCCGTTTTACGGATCCGCAAAAACGGATCTAACAATTGTCAGTGTGATTAACATTTAGTTCAATGGCAAAAGCGCATCGCTGTTCTCACGGGAGATCGGCGATGCACTTTTGAGAGCTCTCCTGCACTGCACTTTTCTCAAAAGTGGATAATAGAGTCCGCTTTTGGCACCTGTCCAAAAGCGCTCCACACTCCGGGTACGTATCAGCTGCGCTTTGTATCCTGCTTTGCATATGGCAATTCTAGATGCATTACTGCTGGAACAGGTAACCACTTTTAAAGTGGTGTACCTGAGCCAGAATTGACGTTTCTGCTCTAGAATGCGCTTGATTTATGACCCGCATTAGAGCGGGTTCATAAATCAGGTGCATTCTACACTTTTATAATGCACATGAAAATGGGCGTTTAAATGCCAAAATTCATACATGTCGCCTAAAGACTTTCACTGAAACTGTGTGACCATTCATGGTTTAGAACTGTTTAATGGTGTACAAAGACTTGGGCGTTGTGCATGTTTGTGTTATGATGGTGGTTTGAAGCGAAATCCAAGAAAGGTAATAGCCTAGTTGTCAGAAGGAACCACAGAGGCACTAGGCACATTTCAAATAAGCAGCAAGGATTAGTCTCTTGGAGACCCACAGGGGCACGGTCAAGGCAAAACCCGGTAGCCACTTTGGGAACTACTGGACCCTTGCAGTATTTGTGGAGCATTGCAGACTCCCTCAGTCTCAGAGAGAGTACTGCTCAATGTAAAGTAAAAAGTTAGTTCTGCATTGTTTAAGAATTGTATACCAAACAGTGTTACCGTTAACCAGAAAGCTTATTGTGCTTCTTTGAGTGTTTGTAACCTCTAAGCATGCTAATGCTATGATGAAAATAAAGTAAACCAATCTAACCAATATTAAAAATAGGAACATCGACAGCTCACTGACCATACTCAGTGAGGGGATTGCACAGAAGTCACTCTAAGGCTATGTTCACACGGCTTAACTGCGGGACGTAATTATGCCCCGCAATTACGCTGTGTGGCCGGGGGCGGGGCGGGAGCGGGGGAGTGAGCGGGGGGCCAGCACTTTGCCGGCCCATAGACTTGCATTACCAGCTTCGTATACGGCGTATTCACATGTCAATTATCTCCCCGCCCGGCGGATTAGCCGAGCAGGGAGAGGAGACGTAATCCATAGTTCTCTATGAGAACTGTGGATTACAGTAATGACTGGGCCGTTTTCAGCCCGTAATTAGCGCACTTCGGCGCGTAATTATGGACCGAAATACGGCCCATTTTAAGCCATGTGAACATGGCCTAAGTAGTGTAATGTCCAGTTAAAGACATTAAATGATCCGGCAATCCAATAGAGGAAAAAGAAAAAGGGTTATTGTGAAAAAAGGTACCCTGGCGGATACCGCGACACAGACACTGTGGCCCCATAAAGGATAATAGAATAGCACATACTCTTATTTTATGGGACTCAATAGAGTAGTCTACTTTGCTATTGGGTCCCGTAGGAAATGCATATGCCATCAGGCAATAGAGCAAACAAAGCCAACGCTGAGCTACTTCTGCAATGATCCTCTATGGGGCCACTGCATCGCAGTACCCCAACAGATACCTGCAACATATGTATTTTCGCTGTGTGAATCCATCCTTATCTGATTCCAAAAAATTTTCTCCAAGCAATTTGTGATGATTATAACTAGTGATGAGCGATTGTGTCAACTATCGTTATCGGATCAATAGTCGATATCGGCAATTATCATGCCGATATCCAATAGCCGACAATAAATAATCGCCGATGACCATTAAAATCTATAGGAGAGGAACAACAGTTTCATTCTTACACCCAAACAGGGGAGGAGAAGCTGGAATTAACATCCACAACAGTAAAATGGATACGTGCTACATCTTAGGCAAGACAATTAGGCAACAAGAGTCACAGAAAAAAACTCACAGACTATTCACTATCCCTGTCCTGTACCACAGCATGACCCTTAAACCTGCATGACCCACAAATTAAAAAGTGCCAGACGGCAGTATTATTTGAACCATCATTTAAGCTGAACTGAAAATTGACTATCCCTGTCCTGTACCACCGCATGACCCTCAAACCTGCATGACCCACAGATTAAAAAGTTCCGGAAGAAAGTAGTCTTTGAACCACCAATTTAGTTGAACTGGACATTGACTATGCCTGTCCTGGACCACAGCATGACCCTTAAATCAGCATGAAAAAGGAGTCAATAAGAGTATTTAAATGTTATATGGATTAATATGGCGGCCTTCGCACCACTAACAACAAGCGTAATTTACTATAAAATATGTATAAAACAATATGCGTACAACTAGCTCAGGGACAAACAACGCAGGTTTGCAATAAGATTTTTAAAAATTATATGGTTTTATATGGGGGCCTTCGCACCCCGGGACACAGCGCAATTTCTATAAAAAAAGTATAAACAATGGCTACAACACCTTTTTGTGGAAAATAACCACATTTCAATAAAACTATTATAGTTATAGGTAGAGATGGGCAAATTTTCCAAAAATTCGATTCGGTCACTTCGCCGAATTTTTCCGAAAAAAATTCGTTTCGTTCCAAATTACTGGGCACAATCGCTTTAAAAACCTATTTCCGGGCTCACACGCCTGCGGGGTGCTGTAAACGTTGTGAATGCATAAATATCAAGGGAGCTTGGTTTGGTTTTCCCTACAATTTGTGTTTTAGTATGACACCAATGACTGCCGCCGCTCTTAGAATGCTTTACTATAAAATTCCGGGGCACTTAAGAGGGCAAACTGACCAAAAACTCAAACGGGAATGTACCTGATAAAGTCAGCCACGAAAGCTGGAAAAAAAACCGAGACCAGGTGGGAACATTAGTGACGAGTGTGGGTGACGGCGCAGCCACAGCACATGAGGTCAGGCAGTGGAAAAATGGGAATTCGAGGGGGTGGCAAAACACAGGAAGCCCCAGAGTGGGGACAATGATAGAGCGAGGTCACGGCGGCAGCATATGAGGATCCCCCCGCAGTTTCACAAATTACAAAACTGGGGCGGGAAAAAAATATTAGGCCACAATGGCACAATCACACAGTGTGGATTCCCCGGCGGCAGCATATAGGTCAGGCAGTGGCACAATGAACATTCTGGGGGCCAAAACAGTATTAGGCCACAGAGTGGCACAACCCCACAGTGTGGATCACGGCGGCAGCAGTAGAGATCACAGTGCAAATGACATTCTGGGGCGGCTAAAAAGTATTAGGCCACAGAGTGGGCCAAACAAAAAGTAGGAGGGACGGGGGCAGCAGTTTTGATCAGGGAGTTACAAAAGACTTCGGGGGCGGCAAACAGTATTAGGCCACAGGTGGCACAATCCAATGTGGAGGTCACGGGCCAGCAGTATGAATCAGGCAGTGGGGCAATGACATTCTGGACGGGTAAAAGTATAAGCCACAGAGGCACAACACACAGTGTGGAGGCCGGCGGCAGAAGTATGAGATCCAGTGGCACAATGACATTTTGGGGTGCGGAAAACAGTATTAGGCCACAAGGGGAAACACACAGTGTGGAGGTCCCGACAGCACAGCATGAGATCAGCATGCACAAGACATTCGGGGGGGCAAAACAGGGGAAAGCCCAGAAGGCCAATGACTGAGAAGGAGGGGCCGGGGCAGCAGCATGAGGTCAGGGAGTGCACAATGACACAGTGCGGAGGGGCATGGCAGCACCCACAGCAGCAAACAACAGTGCACAATACCCAAGTGTGGGTTTCACGGCAACAGCAACAGCAGCAGCAGCAAGGCATAGAGTGGCACAAATTACAGAGTGTTTTAAGTGGGGGGCAATAACCAGTCCCCGGTAAAGATGGTGGAGGGAGATTGGGGAAACGGGACAGCAAATGTGTGGGCCCTCGGCGGGTGGGCACAACAGAATAAGGGGTAGGCAGGTAAATTTTAAAACCCAAACTACCCTAAAGGGATTGGGTTTTTGAAAATCCTGGCCGATCCCCCGCCCGATTTATCTTGAAAAAACATTTTTTCCAAAAATTTTTCCCCGGGGCAAGCGGGCTCTCCTTTGGGGTAACGATGGCCCCCGCCGCACTGAACCAAACCCCCTCTGTGCCACACTTCGGGGCCCGGGCAGGAAAAGCCCTTCTCCCCCGGGAAACTCGGCAAGTTGCCCAAACCCCACAAACCAGTTTGGGTGCCCAGTAGTCCCGGGTTTTTCTAAAAGAGGTGGCAGAAAAAAGCTGCCAAATAGGCCACCACCTTTTTTGGTTCGGGACTGCCCCCAGGTCCTGCTGCGCGGCTGGGTGGGGACTGCCCTCCTCACTAAGCGGTGAAGGAAGCTCTCATCATTTACCCAGACTTTGGTTTTTCTAAATGATGGAGCTGGTACTCGCCCTAAACCCCCCCCCCTTCCACAGGGAGCCCGGGAGTAGTACGTGGGGCGCGAGGGGAAACCCCCCGGGCCCAAACCCGTCAAGGAGGGGCGATGCCCGCACATAGGCCCGCCCGGCCCCAAAAGGGTTACGGAGGATTTTTCCCCATAGTAAATTTGGGGTTTTTTCTTAAACCTCTCAAAAAAGCTGGGAAAAAGGGGTCCCATTTTTTCCGGTTAAACGAGGGGGCCCCAAAAGGGGGAAGCCAGAAGTTTCCCTCCCCCTGCCGGATCGAAAATTCGGGGCTGTCACTTTGCCAGGCAAATAAGCCCTGGGTGCGGGCCATCTGCACAAGTGACCCCCGAGGGGCCCCCCGCCCTCCAATTTTCCCCTGATATTCCCCCCGGGGTGCTTTGGGCATCTGCCTCGTTTTTCCTCATCCCAAACCAAACCCCCCTCCACTCTCCTGCTCCTTCTCTCTTGTCACCTGGGTTTAAAAAACCCCTCTTTCACCAGGGCAAAAGCTTCTGCCCAATTTTCCTCCCCTCCTCCTCCATTTTTAAAACCCCACCGGACTCATTGTGGGCCCCAGATGTAGTCGCCACGCTCCCCGTCCCCTGCCCAACAGATTTTTTTAAAAAACCCCCTTTTTCCAGGGCATTAAGCATTTAATGAACCCCTTAAAACATCCCTGTAGTCCTTTGGGGACCCGATAAATAACGTCGCCTTTCCCCGAAAAGGCCCCAACAAACGGCAAGGTTTAAAGCCCTGAGCTGCCACTGGTGACATCAAAGATTTCACAGGGGATACTTTCTGTCTGCCCCGGAAACAAAAAAAAAATTTTAAAAATGGCCTTTTTTCTTTTTAAAAACAGTCGGGCCAACATTGCAAAGGGTTGGCAATTCCAGCGGGGGGAAACATCGCATAAACAGAGTGTGTTGGGGGGAGGGCCCTTCTTCCCGCTAGCAACTCGAGGAAAAGGGGGTTTTTCCCGGGTTTTTAGAATTTTATAAAGTGCAAAGCACAATTTCCTGGCCATTTTTTAGAATTTTTCTGAAGCGGGGGAAGACTTTAGGGAAACCCTTTTTTACAACCAGATTTTAACACGTGCGCCAAAGCCGGGCGCAATGGGCCATCCCTCCTCTGGCAGCGCGGACACCATGTTTCCCCCCATTGTCCGTCACCAAAGGGTTTCCCCATTTCAGTTGGGGGGCAGAGAAAGCCCCCACATTTTTCTTTTCCCCATGACGCGGCCCTTCCTACCCCTTTTTGACTTCGTTCGCCGAGCAAGCCAGGGTGTAGAACTGCCTGACACCGCTGTTCCCCACACATTTTGGTATGATTTGGGGCAAATACTTTTGGAGGCTGAGATGGGGGGTGGTGGGGAAGGGAGGAGGGGGCGGACATTGGGGGGCAAGGGGCAAACATTTGACAACCCTTGGGGGGAGGGGAAAACGGCGTTTCCCCGTCCCCAAATTGGTTTGGGCCTGGGCTGGAAGCACATTTACCCCTGGGCCGTAAAAGGACATGTACTTTGGGCCCCAAACCTTTTTACAGCTCCCAAAGTCCGCGATGCCGTGCACCTTGGGAAAAAACCGATAACTAGGCTGACCCCCCCCTCTGTTTCTAAAATATTTCCGGGAAATGCTGGGACTGCCCTTTTTTAAAAAGAAAAGTGGCTTTTAACTCTCCATCTCGGCTGGGGACAAAAACCAAATTTTTCCTGAAAGGGGCAGAGTCCACCATTTGAAAGGGAAGGGGAAAGCAATAAAACCCAAAAAACCTTTTTACAGGAAACACGGGCAGCTGCTGCCCCCTTTGGATGGTTTGGAAAGCATAAAATTTTTCTTTTTTGCCAAAACGCCTCGCGAACGACTGCTGGGGCCATAGTTTGCGAGGGGCCCGGGGCATCTGGAAACCCGGAGATGATTTCCCAAAGGGGAAACGCTCCCTTCTGCAAAAAGGGGGGGGGGGTGGTGACCTTGACCTGGCGCAATGGATGCGTGGGCCCCTTGGGGGCTGCTGCCCCTTTCTTTTTGCTGGGGGCGGCAAAGGGTGGACCACCACATCTGAGGCCCCCTTTTCTCCCAGGCCAAACCCGGGTGGGGACGCTGCATGTGTTGGACGCGGCCGTGGTTGCCAAAGTTAGCTTCCCGGCCACAAATTCATTTCCGCCCCAGATTTACTATACCCATATTCCGGGTCCCCGGGGTCCCTTTGCAAAGAACTGCCACACCCCCGAGTATCGGGTTTTTTCCGGCAACGCTCCGCACTGAGGACTACCCCGCCGCCACTGCCTCCTTTAGCCCCCCGTGCCGGGAAATTTCCCTTGGACCTGCGAAGGGGTGTTTTTTTTTAAACCCCCTGGAGCTTTTGGCCTTCCCGACCCCACACTGGGCTGCAAACCTGCCCACTCACGGGCCCCCCCAACCAAACCCACTTTTTTTTCTGCGCCCGCGCCTGACCCCGCAAAGCGACCCCCCTCTTCTCCTGACGATGATGAAGCCCCCCGGGCCCCACCCAGCTCCCAAGCCCGCTTTACCTTTCCCCTTTAAATTTTTCAAAACCCGCTAAAAAAGTGGGGGAGGGGCCCAGACCCCATAGTAGAAACTCTGGGTAGGGAACCGGGGTGGGAAAGAAGCGGGCTGAGGAAAAGGTGAGGCCGCTGACCCCCCTCCCCGGCCATGCCAACAAGGGTTGTTTTCTGGGTTCCCACCGACTTTTGGGTGGGTTGTCAGATTTCATCTGGGAGGGGAAAAGCATGACCTAGTCAATCAATCAAAAACCCTTGGGTTGCTGAAAAACACACGGCCGCTAATTTACAAACGGCAAATTTTTTGGGGCCCTTTCCGAGTGACCCCTGCTGCGGGCCCTCCCCTTACTTTTCGTTTCTGCACCCTGGGCCCCGTTTTTAGGGATGTTTGTGCCCAGCCACTCGCGTGGGGCAGAGCCTGCCCCTCTCGTCTTTACATACGTTTTGTTTCCAAAAAGTACAGACACTGTTTGATGAAGATATCTGTATAAAGATAAAAATACACCCTGTTTTTTTAATCCCCAAAAGAAAACCCAGAAAAAAAGCTTGGGTAACCCCTTGGGTATAAATTGCCCCACAAATGGCCAGGAAAAATTTAAATTTTATGTGCCGTTTAAAAAAAACTGTGGGGTTTTTTCTAAATGTAAAAGCACAAAGGGTTTTTAATTTAAACCTTTGGGCATAATTTTGGCTACAGGAAAAAAAATTTTTTTAATTTTGGGGTTTGAAAAAAGAAAGGTTTCTTGGGGTCAGCACACCAAACAAAAAAAACGCTTTAATTAACCCCCCGGATTAAAAATTTCGCCAAAAAATTTTAAACCCCACAAAAGTAGCTTTGTAGCGTGTTACAATTGCGTGTTTTCAAAACCCCACAACAAAGATACAGTTTAATTTAAACCCTTGCTTTTGAATTAGGGTACAGGAAAAATTTTTTAAAATTTTGGGGTTGAAAAAGAAAAATTTTTTTGGGTCAGACAACCAGCAAAACAACCCTTTAAATTTAACCCCCGGATTTAAAAAATTGCCAAAAAAAATTGAAGCCCCACCAAAAAGTAGCTTTTTAGCGTGTTACAATTGGGGGTTTTTTACGCCACACAACAAGAAAACCCGTTTTTAATTAAAAACCTTTTGCTTGTGAATTTGGCCTACAGGGAAAAAAAAGTATATTTTTGGCGTTGAAAAAAAACGGTTTTTTTGGGGTCACACACCAGCAAAACAACGCTTTTAATTTTTAACCCCCGGTGTAAAAATTTCGCCAAAGAATTGCCCACAAAATAGTAGCTTTGGGACGTTTACCAAAATTTCGTGTTTTTTTACGCCAACAACAAGAATTACAGTTTTAAATAAACTTTGGGTTGTGAATTAGGGTACAAAAAAAATTAAAATATTTTTGGGCTTTTAAAAAGACGGTTTTTTTGGGGCAGCACAACCCCCAAAACAAAAGTAATTTAACCCCCGGAAAGTAAATTGCGCAATAAATTTGGAAACACCAAAAAAAAGAAATGGGATTTTGGGAATTTTTAAAAAAAGCGTTTTCCCTTTTTAAAAAATACAACAGGAAAAATGGGTTAGATTCCCCCTTGGATATTGAATGTAATCACTGAGGTTTGGGCCCACACCGATTTTCAATCCAATCCCCAAAAAATTAAAAAAGAACATTAAGAAACAGCCCCTGTGCCCAAACTGAGAAAACCCCCACAGAAAACGCTATAAAAAAAATCACTTCTTCCCGTAAGAACCCATCACCGGGCGCACCTTCCCGATCGTAACCCGTGGAAAAAGGCCGGGTTTTTGAGCCCCACGTCGCCCCGGCTTATATATTTCGGTGGAAATCACAGAATCCCGCTTGGGCTCTGGGTTGGCTTCACCCTGCACCCTGTCAAAGCAGGCTAACCCTTCTTCCTCCAAGAGTGCTTTGCCCCATGTAACGCCATGTGCCGCACCATTTTTTGCAATCAAAAAACACACTTCGTTTTACCCGGGAAATAAACCCCCAAAGTTCGACTTCCAAGTACAAAAAAAACCCAAAAGTCCCCCCGTCACCTGTGGAAATTTCAAGGAGCAAAGGAAAACGCCCGGAAAATTTGGGTGGAAAGCAACCAGTATCCAAAAAGAAACACCCAAAACAAGGAAATTTGAGATGTCCAGCCCAAAAAGTAACTGCTGTTAGTTTTTAAAAGTTTTAAAATTTATTTTTAACCAAAAAAAAAAATGTATCAAATTTTGTTGAAAAAATAATCGCATCACTAACCCCAGGCCGTTTCGGGGATTAACCCCCTTTTCCCCAAAAAACATGAAAAGTATGAAAACCAAAAAATAAATTTTATAAAACTTAAAAACAAAGTCCCCTTGGGTACAATGAAATTTTGTTCAAACCCCACAAACGTACAAACCGGTGCAAATCATTCAAACAATAAAAAAAAAAAACAAAACCAAAAGATTCGATACAAAAAAAAAAAAAAAAGATACATTTAAAAAATGGCAAAAATCAATGCGTTTTTTTTAATCCCTAGGGGAATCAAATGGCCCAATTTTGTAAAAACCCCCCATGCCCCCCGTGGGAAGTTTTAAATTGCGTTTTTGAAAAAACCCCCTCTGCCCCGGTTTTTAAAAACTCTTTCTATTCCCCTTTAAACCGATGGTGGTATCTCCGGGACTGGGCCAAAAGAAAATTTCCAAAACACCATTGATACACCCCTATAAAAATGCCCCTTTTTTTGCATCCGAGATATTGGGCTCCGGATCCCAGGGTTTTTTAAAATGCAAAGAGGTGCAACCCAAAGTATTGTATCTGGGAAAGAATTTCCTAATCAGATAAAACAACGTTTTCGTTATTGCAATTTAAATAAGTGCATAAATTTAAAAAACAAAGTTTTTGTGAAATGGAATGAAATATCTGAGAGTAAACAACCCTAAAGAAAATGGGGAAAATCTCAAATTGCCACATTTGGGTTTAAGCCCTTAAGGTTGTAACCAAATTAAAAAAGGGGGAGCCCCCCTGTCGGGCTTAAACCCGCTGGGGGAAAGAAGGATCGGGGGGGTATTACCTTTTCTAGAAACAAACCTTTTATCGGAAAAAAATTGGCCCCAAAGGAAGGGCTACCTCTTGTTCCCGCAAGCAGGGGAAAAAACTTTTCCCCCAATTAAGTTACTATTTGTTTAAAATTTCGGCTATATTTGTAGTAAACGTGTAGAATCTCTAATTGGGTTTTTCTATTTTGAACCCTTTTTTCTTTCTCTCTGAGAAAACGCACCCAAAAATTCGGACCCTCTAATTACTAAATTTCCTCAAAAGCCAATCCGGAAAACCCCGCTTTCTAAAATCATATCTTTCACCTGTTTTTCCCCAAAAATTTGGGTAACATTCAGTTATAGAACAGTTTTTTTTTTATTTTAACTAATTCCCCATAGGGGGGTGGACTTTTTAAAAAACATTTGGAAAGGGGTTCACTTAAGGGATGCAAATCGAATTTCCCCGGCTACAGGTTTTTTTGTAAGGGAAAACTTTTATGGGGAAATTTTTTAAAACCTATTTTTGGGTTTCACAAGAAAATTTATTTTTGTCCCTTTTGCCATTCCAAAGGAACTTAAGGTTTATAAATTTTTTTAGGTTGAAATATATTTTTCAAAAAGTAGGGCCTTTCCCCATGTGTGCCACCCCACACCCAAAACAGGTTTTCAATATAACGGGCCAAAACCCCCTAGTGGGGGGCAAAAGGGCCAAGGAAAAGGGGCCCAATTTTCTCTCCTCCAGGCCGGAAAATGAAAATGTTGGGCCCAAAAAGGGGGAAAATTGGCTCCCATGGCCGCACCACAGCACTGGATATAAAATTTTCCCCCCAAAAAAAAAATATTAAGGCCCTAAAAAAGGGAAATTTTGTACTCAGATCACGAAATCAATAAGAGCATCCCGGGGTACGAGCTAAACGGGACAAATGTGATCTCCAAAAAATCAATTTAGCATGCATTTAAAGGGAAAGAAAGGATATAAAAGCTACCAAAATCACATGAACCCCCCGAAAAAGGTAAGGGTCCCCCAAACCCGCTTTTGATAATAAAGACACCAAAAACCCTTGGGGGTCTCTGAAGTACCCGGTAAACATACCACGAGAGGTTGCAAGAATAGAGTCAAGCCAGGGCCCAAAGGGTTGCCCCAATAAACCAATCCCGCCACTATGGGCCGTAATGGGGGTGGGAACAAATTTCCCTTTTACCTTTTGGAAAAGGAGTGGGGAAAAAGGGAACTTTAAAGGGTGGGAAAAACATATCAACCCCTCAAAAAAGTTTTCTGAAGGGGAAAAGCTCCCATTTTTCACACCCTTTAACCCCAAAAAATTCCTTAAATTTTTGATTTTAAAAACTACTGTTGGGGTCCCGATTTGGGGTAGCTGATAGGGGTAGTATCACTAAAATATTTTTTTTTTAATTTTCCCATATAGGGCCGGGATTCAAAAGCAGTGCAAAAAAAACCCGCCGCCCTTTTCGGCCGGTTTTTATAAATTTAAATCTGGGGAAATTTTTTCCCAAAACTCATTCACCCTTTTACGATCTTTTTTAGTAAAATTCCTACTCTTAGTCTGCCCTAACCCCTTTTAAAATTTTGGGCACCAACTTTTTTTAAAACACCTCAACGCATCCAAAATTTTTTCCAAACCCCGGGCCCGGGCCCCAGATTGTAACCGGGTTTTGAAATCTTCCCATTCGGCCAACATATCCGACACCGGGGTGCTATAATCTAAAATTGCTTTTCCCCCAAAGGATCCCGCAGATCTGGTTTAAAAACATGTTTTTTTTTGGGAAAAAAATGAGATTTTAAAAAAATCAACACCTGGGTTTGGCCCCTTTGTCCCGATTTCCACCCCTTTTTCCCCATGTGAAAAAAATGCCTTTTTTTTTGGTCACCGCCTCGCAAAAAAATTTACGTTTCCCCCATGGTTTTGAAAAGGGTCAAAGTCCGTGTAGGTTAAAAACCAAAAAATTGGGGCCCAAAACATCTAATTGTTGGGAGTCGAAAAAAGACCCTAACTAAAAAAATTTACCCCCGGGGGTCCCTAATGGGGGAAGTTCCCCTTTTTTTTATATTGCCCCTTTTTTCTTTTTGCTTCCCTCCACCACGCCCCCGCTTTTTTGGGCTAAAAAAAAAACCCCCCGCCCACATTCGAATCCCCCTTACGACCACTTTTTTCCGCTTTCTTTTTGGATTCCGACGAAGATGCATTGACCCTTTTATCCGACTTGGGATACGGGTGGGTAATCATTGGACAAATTCAAAAACACAAAAAGAAACTCTGTTTTGACCAGGTTGGGCGACAAAATACAAGGGGGTTTGTGGGGGATTTGGTAAGCCAAAAAAAGGGAAAGGGGATTTTTTAAAGTTAAAAAAAAGCTGTTTCTTTAAAAAGAATACAACAGGGAAATGGCTTTGATCCCACTTTGGGTATTGAATTTTATAGCAACTGCAAATGGACACACACGGTTTCAGATCCAAACCCCAAAAAAATTTAAAAAAAACATTAAAAAAAGAACAGTTCCCCTGTGACAAGCCCGGACACCCCCCCAGAAATCCTAAAAAAAAAATCAAATTTCTTCATTAAAAAAATCAGCCGTGGCAGCACCTTCCCCCGAACAAATACAGTGAAAAGCGGGATGAGCCCCCCCAGCGTCCGCCCGGGCTTTAAAATTGGGACGCAAAAGAAACCCGCGGGCCTGATTGGCCTTCACCCCTGCCCCAAAGGGCATGCGGGGGTATGCCCTTCTTTCCCCCAAGAGGGGCTTTGCCCCATGAAACCCCATGTTCGCAACCATTTTACAAACAAAACACACTTTTGTTTTACCCGAAAATAACCCCCAAAATTCGACCCTTTGTTTCCCCAAAAACCCCCGGGTTTTTCCCGAAATTTTCCCAAACGAATTCCCCCTTCGTTAGAAACAATTTGCCCATCTTTTAGTTATAGGGATAAAATTTTTTCGGGTTTTTTGGGAACCTGAAAACGCAGTGATTGCAAAAGGGAAATGAAAAAAAAAATTGGACAATGTTTACCCCCAAACAGAGGCCTGCTGGCCAAAAAAAGGGGGGTAAAAAAATAAAAAACTTTTTCAATTTCCCAAAAATCACAGAACACACTGAGCTTGGGGAAAACAATATTTTCCTTCCTTTCAAAAAACCCCCCTCCTCCAAATTTTAACCATGGGGTGATAAAAAGGCACCCTCCCCAATTATAACTAAAAAGATTTTAACCACCTATGTTTATATGTGATATTATTTATAATTGGCTCAGGTTTCACTTCATTTTGGAATAAGAGACCAAACATGATTTGTTTCTGGTCGGCAGTTTATGTATTTCTCTACACTTGAATATGTATAAGGGTTCAATGTTAGTGGACAACTATTTGTGTTGCCAATGAGAATTTTTTTAGTGTTAAAGAATTTCAAATGGTTAAGCAATATTATCAATTAAGTCTGTATTTGTGAATTATTTATTAACATTTTACAAATGTTCACAATAAACCTTTCAGTTTATTTAGCAAATTAGTCATAACAATCCTTAAAATGGCATAGCAAAACCAGCTAAGTATATTTGTAGTATAAACAATGCATATTAAAAATTGTAGAACATCACACACACTTTTCACGGTACCCGAAGGATGCCTGCAGTATGCATTATAGTAGTGTGAACCCACCATAATCTTGACATCCATTATTTCCTATTGTTATTAGGGCTGTAGAAAAAATTTACATTAAACCTAAATACACATTGCAGAACCAGCATAATGCATACTCTAAAGACATGTGCAAACTTAAGTATCACGCAAACAGAGTTTTAATGTATTTAAAAAAATAAAAAAAAACTATGTAAGCTTTGTTACAAATAATCATAAAAAATATTCAAAAGGTTGAACAAGAAAACATCACACTAAATCAGGCAACTTAAATGGACCGCCATATGTAATACATGCCCCCTGAAGAAGCAATATCAACGTACGTCAGGGCTCTGTTCACCAGTGGTCCTTTTACACGGTGTGAGGGGATATGTTTATTTAACGTCCGCCGGTTCAACACAAATGTATGATATGCTCCCTAATGGCTATGGGATACCTTCAGGTCCACACAGCTTCACAGCTCAGGTAGTACACAGTTCCTGGTTGTAGGTCCAGAAACACACCTCCTGACTTCCTGCACCAGCTGCCTTTTATCTGGCCGGTAAGACCCGGGCTGGAGTATTGCAGTGGTTGTCCAACCCAGACTCTTGGGCCGCTCCATAAAAAACCCGACCCGGAACCTACAAAGAAAAAACTGCTCAGCAGCAATACTTGTTGCTGGTATCAAACTATTGGGTTTTTTATGTTACCGAGGCCAGCCACCTCGGAGATAAATACCTCCTGTCTATGATGGTCCCTCTGACCCTTCTACATACCCCCCCCTCTGCCCAAAGCTGAGGGGTTGGGCACCTTCTGCCACAATGCATTGTACCCTTGAAAGGGCATCTGCATTTCCATGCATTTTGCCTGGTCTGTGTTCCACCGAGAACCTGAAATCCTGCAAGGCTAAGAACCACGAGTTACCCGAGCATTGTTCCCCTTTCTCTTCCGCATCCATTTCAAGGGAGCGTGGTCTGATACTAACTTGAACTTCCTCCCTAACAGGTAGTATCACAAGGAGTATAAGGCCCACTTGATCGCTAGACACTCCTTTTCTATTATGGAATAATTCTTCTCGCAGGGGGACAATTTTTGGCTAAGGTAAACTACCGGGTGTTCCTCCCCATTGATCTCTTGGGAAATGACCGCCCTCAGCCCCACACTGATCTCGTCAAACAATGAACTCCAGAGAAGTCAGGGACTACTAGCACCGGGCGCTTACACGGGGCTAATTTCAGCTTTTTAAAAAGCCCGCCAGTTTCCAGGGACCACTTCACCTGGCCTTTAGCCCATGGTAAACCCACCCCCTTTAAGCACCAACTGCTTCGACTTTTAGTTGCGATGCCCTCCCATCCTCTTAATACTAGCTCTAAAAAGGCCCACATATTCGGGGGGGGACGTAAAAAGGGCCCCGGCCCTTGGAAAGGGGGCGTGGCGCCTGCAACCCAAAAGGCAGCGACTACGGTACACCCTTCGGGGTAAAAAGGGCCGCCTTCTCCCTGGCTTCCAGTTTGGGGATTTGCCTACCCCTTCGTGAGGCCCCAAGGGGTGAGTACCTGCCGGCCCCCAATCTCTCAATTATTTTTTATCAACCCCGGGCAGGGGGTAGGGCACGAACTTGGGTTCGTTGAGCTTGCGGTAGTCATTGAAAACCCCCATTCCCCTTTTGTATGTTGAGCTTTTTACGAAAAAGTTTAAAATTTTGGGCACATTTTTTTATGGTTGGGGTTTTTTTTAGATCATCATAATTAGGTTTAAAATCTGTGCACTTTCTTTTTAAGATTGCCCTTTTTCGGCGCTTCCTTTAAATTTTTTGAGGGCCAGCAAACAATTACAGAAAAAGCGGGGTGTGATGTGTGTCGACGTCATGAGGGGATTGTAGGTTTAAATTTGGGCGGAAAAATCACATCCCCCCCCCCGTTTTACATAAAACAGCGTTCCCTGTTCACCTCATTGGGCCCACGGTCTCAGAGCAAAAGGGAAAAATGCGCTCTGCTTTGTCCAAAACTAAAAGGAAATTTTTAAATTTTTCTCACAAGAAACCTCTACTATTAGCTTGATCCTTACAATTTTAGTTAGTTTAGAGATTGGAAAAGTTTTATATATTTTTAGGTAAGAATTTAAAGGAGCATCTACTGCTGTAAAGTCATGGGGGGGGACGGGGGGGGGCCCCCCCGGGGGCAACACAGACAAGCCTAAAAGAATACTGGATAAAGTTCCCCAAGACTTATGTAGACTTGCAATAGCTTTTTTATTAACAGTTTTCCATTAAAAATTTCCTGGATATTGGGCACCTGAACGAAGGATACACTCTTTTAAAAAAATGCAGTTCTCTTTTTTGACAAAACTCCACTTTTTGTCAAAAAACTTTTCAGATGGTGTTCATTTTCAATTTTGCCATTCCATTTTTGTTGATATATCCCCTTCACTTAAATTTGAATCCAAAATTTTATAGTCACCACAGGTGAATTAAAAGGGTCAAAAAATATCTTGATTATACGAATAGACAACTCATAAAGAATACTGAAAAAGTTCACCAAGACTTAGTGAACACAAAAAAATTTAAAATTAACATTTTCTATTAAAATTTTTCCGGGATAGGGGCAGCCAAACTTAAAATACACATTTTTTTCTGAACGCGGGTCTCTTTGTTAGTGAAAAACCCACTTTTATTATCATATACATTTCAGATAGGTGTTCATTTAAATTTTTGGCCCTTTCCCCCTTTGTTGTAATCCACCTTGTATTTAAAATTAGAATCCAGCAATCGCACGGGTTTGATAGGTCCAAAAATCCCTTTGTAATACTAAAAAATTTCAGAACGGTTTTTTGACTTTGGTGCACTACACTTTGTTCATTGGGGCCCTTGCATTTAAATGTAAAACGCAATTTTTAGTCACCACGGGTAAATTGATGGGGCCAAAAAAATACCTTTTTTTCCAAAACATTACAATACGTTTTTTTGCACTTTTCCCATCCAATTTGTTTTGAAAGCCCCCTTTGCATTAAATTAACCCAGCACTTGTTTTACCACGGGGAAATTTGAAGTGCCAAAAAAACCCTTTTTTATCCAATACATTACAAACTGTTTTTTGATTTTGGGTGCACTAAAAAAAGCTTTGTTCATTGAGGCACCTTGCACTAAATGGAAAACGCAATTTTTTAGTCACCACAGGGAATTGAAGGGCCAAAAATACCTTTTTTTTACCCAATAAAATTCAGTACTTTTTTTTTGCATTTTTTGCCCGCCCCAATTTTTGTTGTTAGACCCACCTTGCATTTAAAATTTTGAACCCCAAATTTTATTCCCAAAGGGTGAATTGATGGTGCCAAAAAATACCTTTTTTTAATCCAAACAACAGAAACGGTTTTTTGCATTTTTTGCCCATCCAATTTGTTATAAGCCACCTTGCAGTTAAATTAAATCCAGAAAATTGTGTATTTACCACAGGGAATTGATGGCCAAAAAAATCCCTTTTTATTACCGAAACTTTTCAGAAGTTTTTTTCACTTTGGCGCGGGCCAGCTTGTTGACTTAAAGACTACTTTGCAGTTAAAATTGAATCCACAATTTTGTTTTGATTTGGGATTTGAGAATAGCTGTGATTTGCCGTCTTTAAATAAGAGACTTTTCCAAAACTTTTCCATCCCTTCTCAAAATTTGTAAAAATTTCAAACCCGGGGACAAATCGGTGAAGCGAGCAAAGGGGGGAGGCAGGGAGGTAAGGATAAGAAGGTGCCCCTTTTCCAGTGCTGGGACAACACGCATCCAGCGATCACTTTGCGGGACCGCAGGCCGTCACGCTGGGCGGCCCTGTAACTCATAACGAACCATCGAAAACTGTCCTTCAGGTTAATGAAAACCTCACCGCAGTCTTACCCCCCCTTCCCCCCATCACCCCACAAATGTCGTCACAGCATAAACCACATCCATCCAACATAAACAGCCCAAAGCCCCCAACCGTGACCCACCACGTGGAAAATTTCTTTTTCAAGACCTCTTATGACAAATGCGGTTGGGGGCAGAAGGGAGTTAAAAGATCAAGAGCCAAAGAATGATTTCTCTGCTCTGACGCCCATTACTGATGCCTCAGAGGAGGGGAAGGAACCGGGCCAAACGGCAAAAATCCCCGGGGGTCGGCAAAGCCTTGCGTCCCCTTCTGTACCCGCACTCCTGGATGCAGAAGTAAGGGCGACAAAGTCACCTTTGGTTATGATGAAGATATGATAGCGGGTCCAACGTATCTTTCAGCAAAAATTTTCTTGCGAGCGCTTCATCACTGACGAGGAAAGACGATGGGGATGTCGACGGGCCCCCCCACAAAAAAGGGGGAGGGGGGCGCAGAACCGCGAATGATTCCGCCACCACGGTCGCGCAGACCCCGCCCTCGCTTTTCGCCGCAAAAAGGTCCAGGACCTTCAACCTGGCCTCTTTTACCAAGCCTCGATTTTCCCCCCGAGTCATATGCGCCTTTTTCCATAAACGATAAGTAACAAGAACCTTAGGTGGTTAACCCCACCAACAGTCAAAATCACATCACGAATGCAGATTGAAAAGGAGGGCCCCTTCCCCAAAAAGGCCCGACCGACGCCGGGCCTCCAACCACTGCACACCCTCTGTCTCCGCCTCCTCCTCCTCCCCACCACCAACGTTCCCAGCGCCCATGTCTCTAAGTATCAGGGATTTGCCCCGTTCAGCCTCCAACGTCGCCCGAGTACCCCCACAACCACCAGAACCCCTCCTACCCCTTTTTCCCTTCCGCCATTTGACCGCATCCGTACACGGGGCCCGTCAGCACCAGCCTTCTGTCTTCCAGTTGGGAAAAGAAAAACTTTTAAACCCAAAACCCTCCCAAAGCTAAAACCTGAATGTCGGCATTCCAGGCTTTTTGGGCCCTTTGGAAAGTTACCTTTTCCGCTGGGGGACACGATGGGTTCCAAAACATCATGGCCCTTGCCTACCCCCAATAAATCCAGCAGGCATTTTTTTGCCAGAAAAGCCCCTGCCCTGGCCACCACGAGTCACAAAAATTTCAAGCGCGTTGTCTGCATCGGGGCCGGGAAAAATTTCATCTAAACCATCGCACTGGACTTAGCACACCCAAGGCGCTATATTCTCTGGACACCTCACGGGTGAGCTGGGGGGATGCCCCGGGGGGACGGTGGCTCCGGGCTCGGCGCCGCGCTTCAAAACCGCAGGGAGGTGCAGGACTTTCCCCAAAGGGTCCTCTGGGGGCATCCGTGCCCAAAAACCGGGCCGGTTAAAATTTAATCGTCTTGGAACCGTCCAAAAAGGTCAGGAGCTTGGAGGGCCTCCGCAACGAACCGGCGCGGGCGGGTGCCAAGAACCGTCCCAGGAAAGGTTTGGGTCGATAACGGCGAAATCTCTGGCCCCCTTAATCGTAGGCTGGAGCAATCCCTTGCCTGGCACAGTCATGAACCTTGTCGCCAAAATTTCAAAAAGCTACCCGGGTCTGGACCCTGCTGGGGAAGGGCTCGAATCAAGTTCGCCTTCCGCCGTTCGCACCCGTTCGTCCCCCCCGGCGCGTTGAGCGTCACTCGGCCCCCCCCGCAACCGTCTCAAATTGACGTGGCAACAGCTGGGAAATTTCCCCCCCACAGCTTCAGCGATTTTGGGGGAGCAACGCAATGCCTTTTCGCGTACGAAGGACATGGCCTGACAAGCACGGGGCGACCTCGGGGGGGAGCCACCGAAGGTGGAGGCAGGAAAAAAGCTCTGCCCCTCCTTCCAGTTTTTAAAAGCCCCCCAAAATGGTCATGTGGACAATGCCCTTGTCAGCCTGAGCTTTGGTGACTTAGTTCGGAATGATCTTGGACACTCTGAAACAACAGGGCCCCCCAGCGACGGAGGAGGAGACGGACACAATGCACACGAGCCTTTCTCTCCGTCAAATCCCAAGGCCCACATTTTCAAAATTTCATCGTCTTCATTAGGCATGTTCGGTCCAGAGCTAGTGCAAGGTGGCCATCAGCTCTCAGGGGGCATCATCCGGGCAAGTGGGGCGGTTGAACTTGCCAGGCAGGGGGGGAGGGAGGGGGAGAGGGGGTATCCAGACACCGATTTACCGACACCCTGCCTTGAAGAGGTTGGGCAAATTTTTGAGGGGGAGGAGGAAGATGAGGAAGATCTTTTGCTATGCCCCTCGACCAAGCTTGGAAATAAAGTCTCCATCTCTCCAATAGTTTTTGTGCTCCTTTTCCCCTCCAACAGACCCTGCATTAAGGGGCCTCAAAATGAACAACAGTTACTGGGGCCACCCTCCTGGCCCCCCGGGTACAAACAAAACTCAGCATTTTTCCTTTCCCACCCTTTCGCTAACTTCCCCAAAGGCCCCACCAGGTCCACGCAATCCATTCTAATGGAACCATTTATGGGTAAGGACCAAGGGCTACGAAAATGTCCACCGGAGGAACCTGGGACGGGCCCGGGCTGACAAAAATCCCATTTCCCTAAAACACCTGGCCAAACACCTCTTAAGACCCGTTCCGGTTTTTTTCACCACTAGATGACCACCCAACACGTGACATGACAAGGTCTACAATAAACCCTCTGTAGGGGCCAGGCACCATTACTGCTTTCATGACCTCACCCCCACCTTGGTCACTCTTTACAATAACTCGCAGTTTTAAACGCAAAAAGGGGGAAAACCCCTCATTTTCCCTGGGCCTTGGGGGCCCCATTTAGCACGGGGACTTTGCTATGCACTTTTCAGAGTGGAAACCCTGAGCTGGGGATTCCAAAATTATCCCGGATAAAACCGCAACTCAGGGGTGTTGGTTTCAGGGGGCCTGTAAAAGGAAACTCATTTGGCACTTCGTAAACCCCTACTTTTCCACTTCCCGGCACCCTGGGCGGTCAGAAAGGGGGAGACTTTCCCATAAACCCAAATAAGGGGAAAACCCCCCATCCGCCCTTCTCAGGACAGACATTTGGAATGTTCCCTTACCATGTCACCAAAATCCCCGAGTCCAGGGGTCCCGCCATTTAGGCTCTCTACGGGCACTGGCACCCGTGGCCTTCCCCAGACGGGGATAGGCGCATACAGAATCGCAAACCAAGAAAAAGCGTCGGGCCCCTGTGTACTCCAAGCCCCCCGGACCTCTGACCCTGTGCGGCAAAGTTTACCTGGGCCTGACATTTCCCAAAAAATGGTCTCACGG